>VDFB02355784.1:47850-75487 GCA_007258455.2 Sequoia sempervirens | reverse complement strand
TGGAGGAGGTTATCTCTACCAAGAAGGGAGGAGACCTTTCCTTGTATTCTTTTATAATTTTCATTGTTCTTATTTATTTTACACCTACATTTACAAATACACGTACATATGAATTTACTATTTTCATTTATTTCTCATGAAGTTTAATTGTTTGATCAATTTCATATTATATGCATTTGGTTGTGTATACTAACTAATATGCTTCATAACCCATCTAATCAAATCATAATTAACCTATCAAAAATGCAATAGGAATTTTCTAAAGAAAAGAACACTTGACCCAATCATAAGTGTATGGCCTTCAAAGAAAGGAGTGATCCACCTTAGCAATAACAATTACCTGATTTAGACCTGGGTATGTGCAGGATCATGATGGGCCAAAAAGTGGGAACATGAAAAAAGTAGCATTTTGAACTCACCAAAAAATGCAAAAACCCAAGTTGACTTTTCTTTTGGGTTGGCTATCAATACATTGCTCCATAGCAATTACCAAGCCAAAGTACTACAAATTGGATATCCATTTTTTTTTGGATATCCAATTCGTGTCTAATATCTAATTTGAAAAATATTTTAAAATGTAATATTTTGGTGCTATAAATTGGATATTCAATTTTTGCACACATAGACCCAAGAGAAATTAGGAGGTCGAGGGTGGGCAAGAGAGAGAGAGAGAGGGAGGGAAAGGGAGAGAGAGAGGGGGGAAGGGAGAGGGAAAATGAGAGAGAGAGGGGGGAAAGGGAGAGAGAGATATATATAGAGAAAGAATTAGGATGGGGAAGGGAGAGGGGAAGAGGGGAAGAACGGGAGAGGTAGAGAGAGAGAGAGGGGGGGTAGGATGGGGAGACTTGAGGGAGAGAGAGGGTAGAGGGTTTAAGAGTTGGGGTTTAAGGGTTAAGGGTTAATGGTATAGGGTTTAGGGTTATGGGTAGTGATGGAACTTTAAAGTTTTGTTCTCTTTGTTCTATTTTATCTTGCCTTGTGTCTCTGGTCATCTATGGTGTTTGGGAAAAGCCTAAGGATGGGGTTTTACCTTCATCTTCATGTAAAACCTTAGTGTTCATCTTACACCTTGGATGGGATCTATTTGGCCGTTACTTTTTGGGAAGGCTTTAAAATGACTTAAGCCCCATCGCTTCGTACATCTAGGCTAGGCCCACTTTTGTTTTATTGTTTTATTTCCTTTGCCTATCTTTATTTTTCCTAAGTCTTTTGTTGGTCCCGTGTTCCCTTGTCAAAACAACTTATGTCATTGTTTGTTATTGACCTAGTGATGTCCCCTTATTCCTTTAGGGGAGAGGGCCCAGTAGTCATGTAGGCTAACTTTCTCAGCATGTGGCAATTGACTGAAATATCATAGAACATTTGTTTTTGAAATGTAGACTAGCCTCTTATTTATCTATAACTAAGGTTTGGAGGCACAACTCATCATGAAACTCACCACATCAGCAGGTCTTTTGAGAAGTGTCTAAAATTTGAATTTTTAAAGGTTCGACCAAAACTTAATCATAGAACCCCCAATAGTTGAACCAAAAAAATATCATTTGTTGCTTGTAGAATATGATATTTTTATTTAAATTAAAATTAATATACAACCTAAGTGGACCAAATACATTATTGATAACCATAAATCTTTGATATCTCTACCTTTTATATTCAACACATATGAACTAATAGTTGAACACAAAAAATCTATTTGTTGTTATAAAAACAACACATAATGATTTAAAATACAACTTATATTGAACAAAAATGGACTAATAGATGAACACTAAAACTTTTTGAAAATCCTTCACATTTAATGGGAAAATACATGTTATTTATTGTGCTCACCTTTTATATTTTTGATAGGACAAACTATTAATAGAAAATTATCCAATGCTTGTACTGATGGAACTTCAAATTTTGTTCCTAATGTTTCACTCATGCCCTACCTTATGTCACTGGTCTTTCATGGTGTTGGAAAACTTCTTAGGGCTGGGGTTTTAGCTTTGTCTTCATCTTAAATCCTTGTGTTTACCTAATGCCTTGGTTGGGATCTATTTCACCGTTACCTTTTTGAAGGGTTTTAAAAACATCTTATGCCCCATCGTTCTGTCTAGGCCTAGTCCCTTTGGTCTTAATATTTTATTTTCTCTGCAGGTTTTATTTTCATAAGTCCTGGTTGGCCTTGTGCTGAACGGTTTTAAAAAAACTTATGTTGTTGTTTTCCATCCACCTAGTAATGTCCCCTTTCCCTTTAATGAATGTTTTATTTTTTAGAAGGACAAAATTCAAGCTGCCGTCAATCAAAATGCCTTCAAGATCAATGATTTCCCGCCATCCCATGATCAGGAATTGTAGGATGGTGATATTGCGGGTGGGTGACACGTGTTCCATTTGGGGGATCAAATTTGTGTGACTGTTCATCAACTATCCTTTGATATGAGTCGTTCCCCGCCATCCCACGATGGTGCTTTGGTTGATTGCGAAATCATGGGCGGGTGCCACGTGGACTGTACAAGGTGGGGACCGAGGAAATTTTTGTGTGATATATTTTAAATGTTTCATTGCTTCCAAAGCAAAAAATTTAAAATGAAATATTTGACCATCGATCAAAATGCCTTCAAGATCAACGGTTGCCTGCCATCCCATGATTAGGAATTGTAGGATGGCGATGTCGCGGGCGAGTGACACGTGTCCCATCTGGGGGATCAAATTTACATGACTGTTCATCAACTATCCTTTGATCTAATCCATTCCCCACCATCCCGCAATGGTGCTTTAGTTGATTGTGAAATCACGGGCAGGTGCCACGTGGACTGTATAAGGTGGGGCCCGAGGAAATTTTTGTGTGATATTTTAAATGTTTCATTACTTCCAAAGCAAATTATTTAAAATGAAATATTTGACAAGGCCAGGGGGAAATTCATTAAAAATGAGCAAAAGCAGGGAAATTCATTAAAAATGAGCAAAAGCGGAGAAATTAGGGCAACTAGTCAAGTCAGGAGCAGGCTACGCAGCATACAAAATGGTATGCCCATCCATGGCCTGTCAGCAGCCTACCTTCCGTGCAGAAAATAACCTAATTCGTAACCCTCACATTTTTTATTTTTGAGCCCACATACAATGGTTAAACTTTTATATATGTTTTGTTTAATATATTTAAAAAATATTTATAATATAATTTTTTTTAATATATTAAACAAATATATATAAACTCTTTAATATTTTTTATTAGTGATTTTAATGGTATAATTAAAAAAATCATATTTTGATAGTTGAATACATTCAAAATATTTCTAATATATTTCTAATTTAAAAAATATATTGTTTAATTTTTTAAATATATATTTTTTTCAAAAATATATTATACATACAAAATTACATAATCAATAATAGATAATAGATTTTGGTGAATATATCTAGGTATGTTAATATTCTTGAAAAACTAATTTTAATTAAAAAACTTACTAACATCATTAAAAGGTAAGTTTTTAATTATAAAAATTTAACATTAGAATTATTTAACATTTGCAATAGAAAATTTAAATATTATATTATAATAGTTTATAATTTACTTATATATTATTTTGGATAATAGAAACAATTTTGATTGATTTAATATTTTCTAAGTTCATTATTGAATTTAAATCTTATAAATATAATTATATATCTTTAATCAATATTATAATTTAAAAATAATAATCAATATTGAACATCTTAGATTTTAGTATAACTTAAATATTAAAAATTTAATGTATAATTTTATAAAATATAATATATATTTTTTTTTTAAATAAAGATTTAAAGATTATTATATATGTATATTTAAAGATCCATAGAATTATCTTTTTAACTATGAAATTAATATGATTAATTTCATTTATAATTTTATGTTATCTTATCTTTTTAACAATTTTTTGGTATCCTACCCCAATCTAAATCCCAACCCTACTATTAACCCCAATCTTAAGCCTAACAATAACCCTAAGTGAACACTTATCCTAATTGAACCTTAACCCTAATTTAGCCCAAACCCTAACCTTAACCCTAACCCTAATTAACCCTAATTAAACTCTAGCCCTGATTGAAATCTAACCCTAATTAAACTCTAGCCCTAATTGAACCCCAACCCTAACCTAAACCCTATTTGTTCCTAACCCTAGTATCTCACAAATACAGGATTGAGACCTTGCCAACTCTGGTAAACCTTATTAGATAGTGATAAAAGCTACCTTATCTTTCATTAAGGTAGAAATATTTTGTTATACAACATGCCCCTTGAAAATTAGAGATAGGCACTACAAAAAGAAGGTAAACACTAATGAAAATGGTCAGTGGTATTGTGGAAGATGTGATAAAACTTTCCTTGAATGTGATTATAAATATATACTTCAATTCAAAGTGCAAGACCATACTTCATTCACTTGGATTACAACTTTTGAAGAAGTGGCAGAAGAAATTATGGGTGTAACAACAAAAGAATTGAACATGAAAAATAAGATGATGTTAAGTTTTCACACATTATACAAAAGACCCTTTTCAACAGATACATATTTAAACTTCAAGTGAAAAAAGAGACTTATAATGATGAACAAAGGATTAAATGCAGAGTCATAAAAACAACAAAGTTTGATTATTCATCTGAGAGCAAAGCTTTATTAGACTCAATTGAAAAGCTATAGGTTTCGTAACATTCAAATGCTTGAATGTATATAATGTTAACAATGTATTCAAACATTTGAAAAAAAAAATATTGGATATATCTAAGTTAGTTAATGCCATTTTGTCATGATATACTTCTTTGATGCTGTCAATACTAAATCTAATGATTGATGAACATTTTTGCTTTTAAATTTATTGTTCTTGGTTGATTGTTGTTATAGACAAGTTGGTATGATTTCAAATTTCAATGTGTACCCTATATATGGGAATTGAGATAAACAATGACACAAACAATAATGAAATCAAATTGATTGCTTTCCAAATTCATATTCATGAAAATGTAAGCATTTTTTCAAGTCAATAGGCATCTTGATAAAGATAACTCTCGGTGTGTTTTACATATATTATTAATTAATATAGGTATGCTAGTTAATTAAATTATTAACTATATTTTATTTGTATTATATATTTAATTGTTAAAAGATGTAAAAATCTTAATACTAAATATATAGGAAAATGGTTAAAAAATTACATATTTTTCAAAAAATAAAATATAGTGTGTAATTTAAAATCTACAAATTATATAATTCTTATAATATTTATATTATTATTTATTGAATATTTTATAGAATTTAAACTTCAATGCCTCCCCCTCCTCTCTCTACATATATCTCCTCTTTTCATCTTCTATCTCTCCCTCCTCTACATATCTCTCTCCCTTTCTCCCTCCCTCTCTCTATCTCTCCCCATCTCTCCTTGATCTTGTGCTCCTCTCCCTATACCCTATCTATCTTCATATCTCAGCCTATTTGTCCTTTATCTTCCCATATATCTCTATATCTATGTCTTTCTCTTCCATTTATCTATCTCTCCCTCTCTCTTTGTCTCTCTTTATCTCCCCTATTTCTACTGATCCCTCTCCATCTCTATTTATCTTTCTCTACTTATCTCTCTCTCTCTCTCCTCTCTCTATATCTCCTTATATCTCTATCTTGCCATCTCTCTCTCTCTATATATATATATCCCCTCTCTATCTCCCTATCTCTCTATATATTTATTTCTCCCTCTATCTCTCTCTATATCTCTATCTATTTTTATCCCTTTTCTTCTCTCATTCTATATTCATCTCTATCTCTATCTATAGGGAGAGATAAAAAGGTGAAGCATTGGACCTTCCCAAAGATCCACCAATCTCAACACTACTCCCAACTATTTTGAGCATTTAAGTACATATTGTATACTAGATTAGGAGGCATGTGTCAAAGCTCATATTTATTGATGCAAAATAGGTCCAAAGTCACAAATTTGACATAGAGTTAGTTATAGTTTTGTACAAAATTTCAAGTGCCACATAGAGCAAAGATATTCCAGTTTTTTATATCATGTCATCAAATTTGGCACTTCATCAAGATTTGTATCTTCATCAACATTAACAAAAGCAAAGGTATGTACTTGAATCCCTTGCATTTAAATTTTTCTATATATATAAATATTTTAATATTTTCCCTCAAATCCATAATATATATATTAGTGTGTATTTATTTATTGCAATAAAGAATTAACCTAACACATTAAGAATTCTAAGGATTTGTGCTTGGAAAAAATGCATAACAATTTTTTTTGTTGGATGTCATGTTGTATAGTTTAGAAAAACTCAAAATATGAATAAGATTTTAAGGCCATATATTATGGTAGCTTACAATGCAAAAGAAGGAAAGAAATTGATTATCAATTTTAATCTACAATTTAATACCATATGAAAAATCACACGTAGTATTATCTAAAATTAATTCTTGACATATTAATTTTATAAAATACACTTACCATTCAATAAACTTCTCCCAAGAAATAAACCCTAAGTGAACATTAATTGAACCCTAATTGTAGATTCATAACTCTAATCATAACCCTAAGCGAACACTAATCCTAATCAAACCCTAACCCTAGCCTTGTAGTTATCATATAATCTAATTATCTCTCTTATCTAAATTTGGGTTGAATTATTTTTCCTTTATTTTTAATTGCATATATTTTTTGTTTATTAGATCTTATTTTATCAATATATGCAAATATAATTTTACTTCTACATTCATTCTATGCCTTTTTTTTCATGATATTTTAACATTCATTTTCTAGAATATTAGATCAATCTCACACATATAAATATGAAACCTCAAAATTTTAAAATAATATTCAAGTTTTCCCACTTCAATTTATCATTTATGCTATTTGAATTAAAATATTTTAAATCATACTCTTAATTCATCTAAAAAAGAAAAACAAATTGATATATAATTTTTAAAAATTTTAAACTAAATTCTAACTTTTAAAATAAATAAAATATTTATTATCTATTTAGTTTTACTAATTATCTAATACAATTAAATTAAATTAAATTAAATATTCATTTTATATTAATTAAACAATTATTAATTAGAATTTTAGAATAAATTAAGAAATAATATCTATATAAAATCAACTTTTCTATTTTTTTCTGTGTCCAAATCATTTCATTTTCTAAAATCATACTAAATTCTAGATATCATAATTAAACACAAAACTTTATTCTATTCTAATCCTAACCCTAGTTAAACCCTAACCCTATTTGGACTCTAACCCTTACCCTAATTGAACACTAAATCTAATTGTAATTGACCACTAAGCATAATTGAATTTACCCCTAACCCTAACCCTAACTCTAACTAAACCCTAAACCTAACTCTAATCAAACCCTAACCCAAACCTACTTAATTGATTCATAATCCCAACCCTAACCCAAACCCTAATTGAACTTTAAAACTAACCTTAATTAAGTATTAACCCTAATTGAACATTTATTGAACACTAGTCCTAATTGTACCATAACCCTAATTTTGAACTATAGTTGAACTCTAATCCTAACCCTAACACTAATTCTTATCCTAATTGAACCTTAACCCCAACCCTAACCTTAACCTTGAACCTATTTGAACTCTTATTGAATTCATAACCTTAATTAAACCCCAACCTCATCCTCAATCCTAACCCAAATTGAACATTCATTGAACCCTAAACCTAACCCTAAGTGAACACTAATCCTAATTGAACTCTAACTTTTTAGTTGAAAATATTAAAGTGCCTTAGATTTTCCCATTCATTGTCATTTATCATACAATTCCTAATAGAACTCCAAAATTTTATACTTTTATAATGTTTTAATACACACCTAATATTAAGGGTTTAGAGTTTAAGGGTTAAGGGTTTAGGGGTAAGGGGAGAGAGATAGAGGGAGTGAGTGAGTGACCTATTTACATATTATTCTTTTATTCTTCGTCAGTTAAATATTTAGTTACCCATTTACCGTTAGCAAAAATGACCCAAGAATTTAATAGAATGGACTACTCATATAATACCTTGCATTATGGAGCTCAATTCTATGATATATTACTACTTATCAAATCCTTTGTAAATAATTGTAAACTTATGACTCCATTTAAGCATTTAATTGATTTTCTTGAATCAAAGCAAAAACATAGACACACAATTGAACAAATTCTCAAAAGAAGAATGACATCATTAACATTTCATTCAAAATTCACTCAAATCCACATAAGGAGAGAAAATATATTATAATTATACATTTATTCATGCTTATAAGTCATATCTGCATACAATTTAAGATAATTTGCATATATTCATCCAAAACTCAAAACAGGCTATCTATTCTATTTCGTCTGCCTGGGGTTTTAACAGCCAATGACACCACAAATATCACTCCCTCATCGAAGGACATATATCTTTCTACCCATATATTCAACTCAAAACCTAGCTAGAGCTTTCATCAGTTCTCTCCCTACAAATGAGCCTTGAATTCCCTTTTATATGACAAGGGAACAGCAAGCTTTGGACTAAAATGTAATTTCACCACAAATTTTCATTTGAACAAAATCTCCATTGCATTTGACTTTCATTTCAAAACTTCCCACATGTTGAATCTACAAAACATAGTGGCGCACAAACTGGGGAAAGCTAAAAGAAAAGGGAACACAAATTGTCATCAAAATCCCCTTGTCGCTATCCACTCAAAAAAATTAGGCAACCAAATTGCCATGAAGGAACCACAACAACTTCTTATTTACCCACCACCCTGACCTTACCAACACTCAGACCCTGGTATACACACCCACTTCTAGTTGTTGCCCAATACTGTAGACCCTCAGCCTCTTCTTCTTTCTTGTCCTTGCCCAATACAGTTCTAGTTTGTCTGCTTGGGGTTTTAACAGCCAATGGCACCACAGATATCACTTCCTCATCAGAGGGCAGACCGTGATTGAAGTGAGGAAAATACCAATAGTAGTCAAAGTTGGTCTTGGTTACATCATCAGAAGTGTTGCTCATAAGGTCAATGGGCAAGTGTTGGCATCTAGAGGAGCCATGCCCATACCTTATTTTCCTACCGAAACTAGTAATAGAGCACACCGCTGACTACTTGCCTTTGTCATCTACCAGTTGAGCAACAATGTCCTGGAATTATAACCTTCTACTCTATCTAGTGGGAACAAGCCTAGGCTTGTCAACCAAAGCACCTTCCTGAATAGCAGGACCGAGCTTTTGTGAGATCAAACGAACATACCTCCTTATTGACTTACTCATTTTCTCTTCTCAGAAAAGCACTCAAACTTGATTAGACTCAGCCCACAAAGTGCTCTAACTACTACAAGAATGAAACTATTAGTAGTTAATTCCTCTTGTATTTATTATGCGAGGTAATGGCAACCTTCATCAATGCTTAGTAAAAATGCATGTGAAAAAATGGCAATTTGGCGGCATATGTATTATCACCGTTTAACTAGAGCTGCATGAGAATCCAAAGATCACCCTTCATGATTGCCAACAACATCTTCACACAGATTGAGATCGATGTGACTACACAAGCAAGCAATAATTCATTAATGCTTCACCAGTTGTATGATAAAATGACCACCATGTGTCATTTTCCAACTTTGAATACTACCCACTGCTCTCCTGAAGAGTTGGTAGATCAAACAGTTTATCTCTGGGTAACTCGGTTTGACATCCAACGAAGCATCATTCACCTTCCTCTTGACCAATAAAATTAATCCATCTTGGAAACCAACTACCATGTCAGCAGGTCCTATGCACTTTGCAAACTAAACGACTAGAGCTATGCATCGCAATCTTGTTGACCTCACGGCTTTTAACCAACCTTCATCTTCCTCCTGCAAGCTAGCAGGGAACAACAAAGATTTACATTAGCTTTTGATCTTGGTTGTCGATCTAAAACCATGAGTTATGAGCTCAATAGTGGAGATTGGGTCCCACATTCCATACAGGACACACATCTGCCTTTTGCTGACCTTGTGCCAAATAATAGGGCGACACCTTAGGTTTGCAAGTTGGAAGGGTACAATCGAAATCTTCTCCCATATCTTTGAATTTTAAAAACCTACACATTGCATGGTTAATATTTAGTGAAAGGATTTGGCTAAGCCATCGGTGAAATAACCACTGGGGTTAATGGCTTAGGCTTACATCATAGGATTAAAATTAAAACCCAACTTTGATTTTAATACTTTATTTCCTCTGTAGGGTTTTATTTCCTAAGTCTCGGTTGGCCCCGTGTTTCATCTTTTAAAAAGAAACTTATGTTGTTGTTTTTCATCTGGCTAGTAATGCCCACTTCTCCTTTTAATGAATGTTTTATTTTGCAAGGGTTGATTTAGTGCTATCGCTAATCTATTTCCTATAGATATCAACAGTGCCTGCCATCCTATGATCGGGAATTGAAGAATCATGAAATCACGAGTGGGCGCCACGTGTCCTATCTGGGGGATCAAATTTGTGCTATTGTTGACTAAATTCCATTTGATCTGAGTTGTTCCCCACCATCCTGCGATGGTGCTTGGGTTGATTCTGAAATCACAAGTAGGCGCCACGTGTCTCATCCAATGAAGCCTAAAGAGTAAAGGAAACACTAGCTAGCTTTAAATGTATTAAGGGCCGGATTACTAAAGCGTTCTCGAGATGCACATTTTCTAAATCGATGGCTATGTTATAATCTCACTGGAAAAGCTTCTTGAAGGTTAACGACATGGCTAACAACTGTGTTAAAGGAATGAGATCATTGATGCTCAGGATCAATAGTTGCCCACCATGGCGCGATCAGAAGTTTCAAGATTGCGATATCATGGGAAATCGCCACCTGTAATTCCTTCATATTGTATGGTAAGGTGGGCCCCTTATCGCTGTGTTGGAAATTGTGTCAGCTTGTTTTGAAGGTGGCCATCGATGATTTGATCAAGCTGAAAAATAAATGGCTCAAATTTAAATCTGCATCAAATATGGTTGGAGTCATTCGTGCAGTGCGAAATTGAGATTTAATGGCAGATGAGACACTTGCTGGAATAATTTGATTGACAATAAAATCAATTTTCCTGCTTGGTTTGTATCACAAAGCATTCAACTATTTCACGGAGCAATTTTAGAGTTGAAGGTAGAATTGCGATTTTTTGTAGCCAGAATTTGGGAGTTCTACGAACAAAGCTGTGAGTTTATTTTCTATGCCTCCTAGTCATTTTGCATTTGAATTTGGGAAAGGATTAGCTGGATGTGCTGTGAGCTTGTTGATGAATGTGTTAGGGATAGAGTTTAATTATAGTTGTGAGAAATTGTAGCATTTTTTCTTATAATTTTCTATCTCTGGTTAGTCCTAGCTATCTGAATTATAACGTTATAAAGAAGCCCTAGTTTGTCCAAGATGGCACCACCCAAGCAACATTCTGGCCAGACTGAATATTTGAAACGAAACATGTATGATGATTTCTTGGATCAATTTCCCTTGTCAATGAATGATAGGAGGAAGGGATTGGTCCTAATGCGAGGGAAAATCCTGGAGGAAGGGTTAGTGTATAATTGCTCCAACATTGCCGATGCGAGGTTTCCCCTCACTAGCTTGGAATTGTTTAGATTGTGGTATGGACAGAAGAATTTTACTCACCCTTTTTCAAATGGATAGATGTATGATATGGGTAAGCTGGTGGTACCAAATGTATTCCCTGATGTAGACTTGCTTAGGACAGTGCTGCAAGATATGACCCTATTACATGGATAATCAAGGACAATGATGGAAACGTTCTATTGAGCATTAACAGAGAAGAGGTCCAACATATTTTTGACTTGAGTGAACCAAGCGAAGACTTGGTTCCTATCAACCTTGAGGAAATGAAATAGGAGTATGCAAAGCTAAAATATCTTTTTAGAGAAAGGTTGCTTCCACCTCATCTGGCTAGGGCAAGAAGTTTAAAATTTCATATCAGCCCCAGTGACCAGGAACCTTTCAAATTAAATTGTTTTGCAAACCATTTCCTAGCCACTTTCTATTCTTTATGTTAGATTTTGGGTTTCAGTCCTGGTACAGTAATGCCCACTGCTTATATGTTCATGGGGGTGCAAATACAACACCCTAACTTCTCTGTGACCTATGAATTTGCTTCTTTCTTGGCTGAGAGGATGCATGAAGGGCTATCAATGTTGCAAAACAATGATATTGACACTCAATTTTTTTGCATTCTATGCTAATGCATATGGTTTTGTTTAAGAATGCTGAATTTTTCTCTAAGAGGATGAAATTAAGGCAATTACTTGATGGAGAAAGATTGCCAGTACAGATATGGGCTGCAGATTTATCTTGTAATAAGGAAAGCACTAGTTATGTGCAATTTGATAATGGTTTTTCTTCCAAATTAAGGGCTAGATTAATGGTGAATATACCTAGGATCCTTGAGGAATTACATGATTTCCTCAGGCCAAAGGAGAGGAAGCCAGAATTGAAGGTTTACCATAACTGGGGTGATATCCCATACCCAGTCAGAACTGTCTTGAGAGTATATGGTTTTTAGGGAGCCCCTCATATACTGCCATACAATGTGCAACTAAGAGTGGGATTTGCAGAAGTTATGTGGTAGATAAGTTGTATTCATGAGGACAATCTTAATGGAAGGGGTAAGGGAACATTTTTCCTAGATTATATAGTGGTGTCTGATGTTGTATTTTCAAAGGGAGGCTGGACGCATTTTGATAATTTTTTTAATGATTACCATTTGAGGTGTGGACCAAAGCGACAACATGATCCTAAGGGTTTCTTTGCTCTTTTTCAGACAAAGAATAAAAGCTGGAAATTTTGTGCATGAGTTCAATTTCCCTAAAGACTTGATTAGAATTGAATTTGATTTGAATAGACAAGAGTTGAACAAGGAGAAATGGATAGCTTATGGTAAGCTACTAGATTTTGTGCACAAAATGGATCCAAAATATGATCCACTGTTGGAGTTCAGTCCCCACCATAAGAAAATTAATTTTTTGATAGAAAACTTCAAGGAAATTATGGGCATATTGAGGAAAAAATAAATAAATTTAGAATGGAGTCTGGGTGTACAAAAGTAAGGTTCTAGACCAATTGAAACAAGGTCAGTATACTAGCCTACATAAAAGTGGCCCATTTACAGGAGGAAAAATGATAGTAGTAGTGATGAAGAAGAAGTGGACAAAAAAGGAAAATAGATTATGAAAGTGCCTCCACAACCAAGTCCAAAATTCAAAGTGCCTAGGGCAATCAAAATTATTGATTTAGAATCATCAGTGGAAGATAATCCCTCATCACCACCATCTGAGCCAAGCCCTAAGAGGAAAATAATTGATCAACCACAAAAGGATCTAATGGATGAGATTATTGTTATTGATCAAGACATGGAAGTTGGTATGCCTTCCCCTCCTAGGCCAACTGAATTAGTTTTATCTAATTTAGATATGAAAGGTAAAAGTTTACAAGATGTAAGAATGGAGGCATGCAAGGAGTTTCTAGATGAAAATATATTTGTAAAAAATCCTATATTCTTGCAATTGGTATGGAGGATGAAGTTTGAAGAGTATCAAGATAAATGTAGGCAGAGAAGAGAACTAAGGCTTGATAGGTCAAACCAGGAGAATGATGAGGAGGTAAAATCTGAATTAATTGAAGAATTCAAGAACATCACTCTTGAAGAAGGAAGAAAACTGGTGAGTTAGGCTGGTGTATTAATTCTACTTGAATGGGACATTGCAGATGTAGTAGCCTTTAATGCTATTATGAAGTCTAAGAATCCCCTTCAATATTCTAAAGAAAAGGTCAAGGCAGCATTGCAAAACTCTAATTTCAGTGAGGATTATGAAACTCTAGCAATTTGGGCATTGGCCCGACAAGGGAGAAAACCAGATGTTTCTGATATTAATCCAAATTTCAAGGGAGGATTGATAATAAAGAAATTTTTAGAGACATCAACCACTGAGGCCACTAATTTTACTGTGAATGTGGCCAAATTGGCCCAAAAGACTGCTAAAAGGGAGGAAGCTTGAAAGGAAGAGCTTAATGAAAAAATATAACCTTTTGATTGAGGAGTACAACAAGATGCAATAGAAAAATGTTGAGTTGCAAACTGAAGTGGAGAGGTTTAGGTATAAGTAGATTAGGGAGACATCAAGTGGTCCAGGAACTAGTACATTACCTTCCACAATAGGGTCAGTGCCCCCTGCTTCTCCAATTATTTCCACACTAGGATCTCCTAGTTAGAATCTTGTCCTCACCCTTTCTTTGGAGGAAGTTGAAGAAGAAATAGAGTGCTCTATCGATCCTACAAAGAAGCAGCTCTTGCAAAAAATTGATGAATTATAGGCACCATTAAAAAAAAATGAGGGATCTCTTTTAAAGTAAAAGGAAATTATTACTACTATTTTGAGGCATTTAAATGAAAAAGTTGATAGAAAATTGTTATCTATACATTCTTTATATTATTTTTTGTTAGCAGTAATAAAGAATATTGATAGGGATTAGGGAGTAGTGATACCAATAATTGAAAATTGGATCCCTTGGGATAGTGATCTAGATATCATGTATAAGGCCTCAAGGTTTGATATAAATAATAGGCCCCAATCATTAAAGCCTACTCATGTGTTAGTAAAATCATTGCAAGGTTTTTAGACCTTACCAGATGACTTGAGTAGGAAGATTAGGGAGCTGGTGAAGAATTTCAATGATTGGGGTAACACATTGTTACCTGATATAATTGATGAGCACGGAAAAACTAGGTCATTTCAACAATGGTAGACTCAAGCAACTGAGCCCATCAATGATCAAATCAATTCAATTTGTGATGAGTTAGACTATGATTTGTTGGTGAGTTGTATGGACAAAATCATTAGTACTGGCTCATTTTTGGAATCTTTTGAAAGGGATGCGAATTAGGTAGTGGTAAAATACACACCTTATAATACCAAGGTGGATGAGGTAATTAATTTTGACTAGCTGACTGATGATGAGTACTAGAATTGGGTAAATAAATATTTGAATGAAGAAGAGTAAAAGGAGTGAACTACTAATAGGTGGAAGATCAGATGCTACGATTGCAACGGTTCCAGTTTTGTGTTGAGGGATTTCTCGTTGTGGTTTTCTTGTGGTTTTTTGCATCAACGTTCCTTAGCTGATATGATGAACAAGAATATTTTTCAAGGTGGTGGTTGTTGTAACAAATTTTGGAATATCACCAGGTGCTCCAATAGATTGGTGATAGGTGTACTTTCTAGCCCAATGCTTGTTTTCTCCTTCATTTTCTATAAGAAGGATTTCAAGCCCAGAAGTACAGGTTAGCAAGTTAGATAATTTTTTTCGAGTCTAGGTGAAGTTGCAGAGTGAATTGTAAAGTCCAATGGTTTTAGAGAAATGCAATTTAGGTTTTGAGTCATTATGTAATAGGTTTTGAGTTCATAGAGATTTAATGTTGTATAACAATACTAGCATTTGAGTTGAAATAAAAATTCAAGCTCATGTCTCTCCATTGTACTGCATATCTAAACTTTGAATGAAATAACTAAGGGTTATTTTATCCATCTCACTGTTGTGGTGTGTATGATTCTATTTTAGCTTTAATTCAAGGAATTAATCAAAATGCTTGAATGAGATTATAGGTGGGTACATGCTGTATAAGGATTTGATAAGTAGTCTTGGGTTAGAATGCATACTGATGAAATTGTAATGCAATATTGTCAAGGATCTTATATGTGATGTATTAAATCTATTATAAACCTCTAGATGCTTATGAATTTGACTCCTATAATGGATATATGAGACTAATCTAAGTTGTAATTATTAGTGTAGTTTAGTATTTGTTTGTCTTTGCCTAGAGTTTGGTAGAAATTGCAAATCATTAACTATCTTATACAATGGATTGTGTTTAGTTATTTCATGCTCTAGATAGTTGATATTGTCTATGAACAACGAATTCTAGTTGATATTATCTTATCATGTTGAGCTATTAAGTGAGATTATTTGCTATTGTTAATGTTGTTTATAATAATGGTGTAGAGGTTGTAAACACATTAAGGGATCACCCTCCTGGGTCTTGCAGAGTCCAAAGTGTAGGAGGATTTTAAAGTCCTCGTAAGTTGGTCCAGGTCCTTCGAGCTGCCTTCAATTAGAATTGGCAATTCCATAAGTAGATTAGAAGACAAACCTGGTTACATTGTAAAAAGAACCAATATACATGTCAACCACTAAACAACCACCTCTACAACTAAATTTTTAATCTTTTATGATCACATGAAACATAAAACACACTAATTTCAAGGTGGTTAACATCACTATTGAAATGTTTTAATTTTTTCACCTTTCAAACATTAAAAAGTACATCATTAAATTAATTATGTAATGGCATAAAAATTAAAAGCATCATGAATTAATTATGTAACCATATAAGTCAAATATAATTCTATCAAGAAAATTAATATCAAATAGATAATATAATCGCATAACTTATACATTTCAATGTCATTGATCTTCTTCTTCATCCAACTCTCCGTCTGTATCATCTGATCCAGATTTGACATTGTAAGGATTGGTCATATCATCATCATCGTCATCGATATCAGTTTTGATAATATAATCATCTACACATATATCATCTTCATGAACATTAACTCCTACAACATCATGATCTAGTTCCTCCTCTTTGACATCTTCATCAAGGATATCATCAACTAACTATTGATCCTGATCATCATCTACATCATCTTCTAGTTCTTCGATATCTTCTTCTTCCACCACATTATACTATACCGACCTTCCTCTTAGATCATGTCTAACAACAAATGACCAACCCAGTTTACCTCGAACCTCTGAGTAAAATACCTGCTCACATTGGCTTGGAAGAACATAGTGCTCATTTCCAGCTTGCTCGATCAACCTTGTATTAACCATTGTAAATCCATTATCATGTTCAATAACAGTTCTCTCAGGATCATTTTCATTCAATCATAGTCTGTACCATAGGACAGCGAACAAAATTAATCTGAATGACTTAAAGTCATACTCAAGTATGTCATCCAAAATCCCATAGTATCAATTTTTTGAGACTTTTGGATGTATGTCACTTCTAGATGAAAAATTAGTCACCTGAAAGACTGTAGTTATACCAAAATAACAAGTTTTCTTCATGTCATCCAACATTTTGATTCAAAATTTATGACCATTGCACCACATAGTCTTGTGGTGTTTCACCTGCAATATGTCAAACATGTAAAAATTATTGGAATATCATCATTCGATAAACATATTTATTCTTAACCGAATGTATGCAAAGAAAACAATCTCAACATATATATACGTCAATATACTTGAAAATAATTAAATAATATGAGTGATTAATATATTTATACATACCTATTTATCTCTTAAACCATATGCTAAATCAATCTCCCTTTATGTAACATTGGAATCTCCATTATGATGAGCTTCTTTAACCAATAAAGCCGCACCTTCCCATGTTAATGTGTGACCAGATTGTTGACATCGTTCAATCCATACCGTCATCCAATCAAGATTGTTGGTGATGTACAAATGTAGTGCATCCCACTCTCGACCAATTGTACCAAAAAAAATTGAAATTCACAAATGACGTATAATTAGTTAAATACCACAGTATACAGTCTTAATTTATAATTGTTGTATATTGAAGATTAAAAATTAAATAAGTACAATATTCATAAAAACCATATGTAAAATGTATTCCAATTAATCTCCATGACCATCTTATAATTACCTCTCACTTTCCTCAATCTACCTTTCCCCAATAGGTACTCCCCTTCGAATTTGTTAATGGAGTTGGGATCCCAAATACGATCTACATGGATCTTTATTGCAAACTTAGGAAAATATTCACTAATGTACACCATGGTCTAGTATACTATATATCCCTCCACCATAGAACCCCTAGGATGTGCTCTTTTTCTAACCAAATCCTTCAAAAATTTCAAGTGCTTCTCAACTATGCACATTGACCTTGTGTGTACAGGTCCACACAATTCAATCTCCTCAACTTGGTGTATGAGGTAGTGTTCTTGTGCATTGAAAAATGTTGAAGGTAGACACTTTTTCATTTCACACATTAGACGAGGAATTTTTCTCTTCCAATATTTTATATCTCCTTTATGGATTTATTTAGATGATAGCCATCTACAAGTGATTCAAGGCGAAATATATTAACGAGATTTAACAAAATAATATAGTATATTACATAACAAGTAAAACAAATGGAAATTATAAGATGTATATAGTGAATTGAACAAATCTTGCTACTTACCTCATGTATTTTCCAAGATCATATATAGCTTGCTTGACATTGTTGTCAAAGTTGTCTAGGAGAGATAGAGGTAGAACGTACTGCAACAATTATAAAATGATCTTTTTGTTATTTTTCCAAAAGTAGTAAACACAATACATTGAAAAGTGCATGCATTATACAAGTGTATATAATATACCAGAATAATTACCTTAATGAAGGTATGCCAATCATGTGTTTTCATCCTTGACCCAAATTCACCTATCTTTGTTATTATATTGTTTATGTTCATAGTAAATCTTGTGGGAAATCAATTTTTTTGTATGACTTCTTTTATAGCATTGCTTTACTACTCTGTTAATAACCAAGGAAGGGCACTTATATTAATTTGGTCTCCATCGCTATTTAATTGAATGACTTTTTTCATTGCATGATTGGCTTCCTAAATGTCACAACAAATTTTGACAATTTTTTCTTTGTCATGCCTTCCATCCAATATTTTCCATAATATTTTTGTTATATTCTTTCTGATATGCATTGCATCAAACAAATGCACAATTTGTAGCTACTCATAGTAGGGCAACCTACTAAATTTTTTAGGATAACTTTTCAGTCTCTGTGGAAGCCGACCATTAATACTTTGACGACCTTCATGAAGCATATAAGTTAAAAAAATTAACAATGACAATCATTTTCAATTACAACATGAGTAAACACAACACAATATAAAATATAAATTCAAAATATATCATATATAATAGATAAACAATTTGATCCAATATATAACCTTGACGATTAATTCTATTATATTCCAACTTCCATAGGCGAGGTGACATTCTTCGTGGTTTTGATGTAGTCTCCTCTTTCCCATTGAAAAAATATTTTTTAGTAGTTTGATACTTATGATTTCTATGGAGGAAGTGTCTATACTCATCAAACACCTACTTTCCTAAACTTGTTGAACGAT
This sequence comes from Sequoia sempervirens, assembly GCA_007258455.2. Lineage (NCBI taxonomy): Eukaryota > Viridiplantae > Streptophyta > Pinopsida > Cupressales > Cupressaceae > Sequoia > Sequoia sempervirens. The sequence goes on along the minus strand of VDFB02355784.1, from coordinate 56,233 downwards.
TAGATTTCATCTTTGGACCACAAATTGGACATGCAAATTTTTCCTTTATTTGAAGACTTGCAAGATGATATATAATTAGATTAAATATGTTAATTTTTATAATTATATATAATGAATAGATTATTTTAAAAACATGCATGATATCTACTTCATCAAATTAAATATTGTTAAAGTGCAGTCAAACATTATAACATATGACAAAAATGTGTTAGCCTTGGGGCATCATGAATGGTCCATACAAACATTGCATGAAATTGAAATTGTCTTTGTCCTATTGGCCTAGAGACATCATACATAGTGATTCCATTCCATAACTTTAGTAATTCGTCGATAAGAGGCTCGAGATATACATTCATATCTTTAACTTGGTAATTACCTAGTTGAATGAATATAAACATTACATAATTATTATAACCATTTTATTGCAATATATATAAATTAATGTACATGACTATTGAATGAAAAAAATATAAGTCATTATGCAACAAATAAGATAAATGAGATGCTACTACGTTAAAGAAAATTTATGTAAACAAATACCTGGAACAATCATTGACAACATTATGTGCTCCCTCTTTATTGACAAAAATTCAAAGAATGTTATCTCCACTTCTATTCCGTGGATGGTAATCCATAAATTGTGCTAAGCTTTCGCACCTAAATAATCATTACATATGTGGAATAATGGGAATATAATGAAGAACCTTGTGAAGCACAGTTTTTGTTAGTTGATCTATTCGATATCTACTGATATGACATTCTAGGCATTCTATTGCAAATTCTTATTGTTTATGATATATAATATGATCATTGGTACATGCATCTATTGCTTGATACTCCATTCTGATATCTTTCATAATGACACATAAATCTCGGTATGAGAGAGGTAAAATATTTGATGGTGGTAACAAAAATTCACCAATCAATCTACAACATAAAATATTTTTTTCATATAAAGAATATTAATGGTACATATTTCATTCTTTATTTACTAGTGATGAACTAATAACAATTAAAATAGATGAAAAAAGATGGCATATCTGACATACCTTAACATCTATGAGATTGCTATGTTTGATAAACCATTCATAACCTTCTAGCTCAACAACAACAATACAATAGAGAGAAGATTTGTTTCAGAGCCTTCATAAAGGGGCTCATATGCTTTCTCAAGTACAGGTAAATCATGAACATCATCAAAGTCATCTTGATCATCATGATCAACTCTGCCACTAAATGTGTTATGGATCAATGTATTCATACCATCATCTTCAACTGTGTTTTCTTGTGCATGATCATCTTCTTCCATAGGATTATTAACTTCATCTTCGATATTCATAGCTCCATGTTCGTACGCTTGCAAAACCACATTCTTTTGGCTGTGATAATCCATATCATCTGCCCTAGGGCACCCCACCTTTATAATAATGATAGACACAAATAAACCATGATTATGATCAAGTGATGATATATATATATATATATATAATGTTAAAACAATATAAACATTTACAAATTCAATCAATATAAACACATAATGAACAACTTACCAATGGATGATAATCATGCCCCCCTTCAATGTGACCATGCTACCTACAACGTTTCTCAGTTGTTGCGATTAAAAGTCGTCTCATATTTAAGCCCTTGCAATTATTGCAAGGAAAATAACATTTCCAATAACTCTTTCTTTTCAATCTAGCCCACAATCTACCAAGTGTCTCTCTTCATTTGTTCTAGACTAATATTATCTGACATGATTTTTCTTTACCAATATTGACTATTTAGATTTTAAAAAAATATCAAACTCACACTCCAATATTTTTTATTCATAGATAGGTAACATAATCTAATAATTATGATATTTTACACCAAAAAAATTTAGCATGCAATCACCCCTGCAAAAGAGAAGATAGTCTAAATTTAATGACCCCAAAAAACACTTTAAAATGCTAATTCCAAAACTTATTAAATTCTGATTTTACTATGATTTCCAACTGTTAAGATTTCTAAAATCATAATATTGAACTTTATCACAAACTTCCTACAATAATGGAGGTAGCAAGCTAGTAAGAGCAAGTGACCCATTCCTAAGGAGCAACAAATCAGAATCATCATTGCTAATGTCAATACAGATTTATCCTTTTAGTTAAAGATGTAATGTGCCACTTCTTATGATGAGCTTATCCCTAGGGCCCTCAACATTGAGATAGCCCTAATAAAAAACAACAGAAGCATTGGTAAGAGCATGATTAGGGTACAAACCCTAGGTCTCTGTAGAAACATAAACAATAACTATAGCGGATTAGTGAGGTTGCAATACCAAAAAGATTGAGACATTGTAGGTGTAGACACCTAAATTTGGACACTTAATTTATCCAAATTTATCCCCTTTCATTTAAACATCCCCTTATCCGCATTAATTAAGTAATATCACTATTATTTAATTAGTCCCTCTAAAGTTCTTCTAATCCCTAAGGTATCTAGTTAAATAATTAAATACCTTCCCCTTTTATCAAATGAATTAAATAAATATGCCATTTATTTAATTCCCTTTATGTCACATCCTCCATCATTTTTATCTAATCCTAATCCATCTTCTAATCTCATCATTAGGGATGTGCACATGCCTAATCCTTAATTAGGATGTGTCACATCCTCCAACTTTTGCAAGTTGGCCTCTAATCTCTCTTAGCCACCTAACCCTCATCTAATCCTTTATTAACTAGCCTATTCAACCTCTCAAGAAATTTTTAATTCTTTTTATCTTTCCAAGGAATATTAAATTCCATTTTCTCTTCCCCATGTGATCTTTGACTTGTCACATCAATCACATGTGAAATCTAACACTCTTATAATCTTCATTAATTACTTTAATCAAGTACTTGCACAACTTTAATCACTTAATTAGGTCATCCCTAACCCCATATCATTTATGAAATGTGTTCTTAGTCAACTTCATTAAAAACTTTGTCTTTTTAAACAAGGCACTCCATTCCCCATGTGAATTTTTAATTCACATTTAATCCCCCAATGCATTTAAAGGAATTTTAAATTCCTTCTTTCATCCCCATGAAAATATTTGAGGAATTTTTAACTCCCCACATGTCCTGTCACCCACATGGGGACAAGGACCTCCTTTATGAGGAGATCTTGTCTCAATTCCAAGGTACTATGTACCACTTCCATGTCATGTACTATCCTTCCACCTCATGTACACATCACCCTTTTTAAGCCATATCATATGCCACATGTCAAGATGTGAGGGCTTGTGAGTTCTCAACTCACCTTAGCCCTACATCTTGATCTTGGTGGATCAATCTTGACAGTCCATTTCCCTAGAGAATTCCAAATTCTCTATAAATACCCCCTTTTTTCTCTCATTTTCGGAGATCATTCATTGTAGCCAAACTCTTGATAAATTTTTCTAGGAGCCATATTTAGCCATTTTTCACACTTGCATCCACTTTCATCCATCCTCATATCATCATCTAGCTTGCATCTTGTTCCATCCAAGGAGCATACAACACCAAAGATTGAAGGGCCAACCAAAGGATCAATTCAACACAAGGTATAAGGTTTCATTTTGCCGTTTTTATTTTCTATTGAATCCAACTAGGCTAATCTTGAGGTGTAGGTTGTTTTTAGTGTTATTTGCATTCTCTTGTTTGTTGTTCATATTCTAGCACTTAAATTTTCCCTATCATAGTAGGTAATAACAAAATCTTGCAATCTAAAGATTGTAGCCAAACAAACACACTATGTAGCTTAGTGACATTTGTAAATACAATCTACGGTAAGAAGATTGACAGTCACTTAAGATGTGATAGTCAAAAAGAGGCTGAGCAGTGACAAGACAATAAAGCTCAAACCTTGCATAGTAAAGTGGAGATTTTAGTAGTGAATTTTCTTACCCCCTTGCTGACCTTAACATTTTTTCAAATGCTTTTGGTAGTGTTAGATAAGGAAAATGCAATCAGTGAATGATTGTCCAAATGAAGTAATAGTGGTAATCATAGGTTCAATGTTTCTTCTTAGCCATTAATGTATAATGGAGGTAGTGGATTGCATGTTTGAGTAGTGTTTTGAGACTCATCAAAGATAGGAGAATAGTGAATAATACCTTGTGGACTGTGAAGTAGTGTCAATAAGGTTGAAGGATCTTAAGATCTACAATACCTTGAAACAATGAGTCCCCTGTAGTAAGTAGGCAGTCTATAGGGAATAGTTTGATTTTATAGAAGGATGCTCATGAAAAGAATCTTCAAGTGATAGTGAGTGAGCTGTTTGAGATTGTAGCTGAGGGTGCAATACCCAATCTTAAAAGAAGTTAGCAAAGCAGTAAATGTGCAAGAAAATTGAATCGTACACAAAAAACAATTCACAATGTTATCTTCCATAATGCCTTGAGTTTGAAGACAAAAATATCATTGTATCTTCATAATGAAATTGGTGACCTTAATGGTCAATCACTGGCAACCATGATTTTAAAACATGCTATTGTGCTTATGGAGGCAACATTTTAAGCAAGGTGGTGAGTGGTGGTTTGAAACAATGGCATGTATGGACTTGCTTTATATGCATACTATGCAGTCTAGCTTAAGACAATGTTCCTAGAAGAGATTGAAGGTGGATTATGGAACTCAAGGGTTACCATGAAAATGATTAAAGTAAAGACAGATCTATTTAAAAGCCACGGTCATGAAGATATTAAAGATGTCACATGCAAAACCCTAGTAGCTAGAGTAATGAATACAATGCCAAAGAGGATAGTGTGCTGAGATAGATTTAGGAGATCTCCATATTATCTAATTATAGGGAAATACATCATTTATTTATTTTTTTAATTAAAAGAAATCATTCTTAACCCTATATAGGATACATTGATGCTTCAAAAGTCTCTGAAGGAATTTGAGATTATGCAAATATATGTCAAGTAACATTCATAAGGTTTATAAAATCTTGATCACTCTCTAGAATAGCCCATTAAACATGGGTTGTGCTTGAATGCACTACATAATTGATATAACACAACCACTATGCATATCAACCAGAGTTATAGGCTCTTTATTGCACAAGAGGTAATCACTCTTCAATCATGCTATAATTACATCCTAACCTGTTAAACTTGAGACAACCTAAATGCACCCAATGATGATTGACACCTACATTATACAAAATGAATTAACTATATTATATGAGTTCCTCCATTTCTATTACAAAATAGCCACATTAAACTTGGGTCACACATGAATGCATCCTGTATTTGTTATAACACAACTATGCCACATGACCAATAGAGTTATGGATCACATAATTATAGTCACAAGAATATGTTCCTTGGTTGTGATCTTATGATGATTCCACACAAAAAAATTTGGATATGAAATTCTCAAAACACTAAACCTCTAAAAATGAAATTTGATGAGATGTTGCTTTAAAATATGATTTTCAAACCTAGAACTACAAATCTGACTTCACAACTGAATTCTACAAAAAGACAATGACTACCCTCAACCTAGCAATATGTTCTTAAATATTTTCTCATTTTTCCCAATAAAATCATCCTTAGTTCTCCACAAACTATCTCAAGTAGAGCAAAACACTGTTTCAATAAATCAGGCGTGAACTCACTTTTCTTTATGTCGGGTACAATTTGATTTTTTTCTATTTTTCATGTTTGTCAAAAATTTGACGAAAATGATAGCTGACATTTCAATGAACCCCAAGTTTGTCAAAATTTTGATGAACATCAGGGATAAATTTTCAAAAAATTAAAAATTATACATCAAATTTTGCAAGCACCCGATGAACATCAAATTTTAAATATTTCGTCAAACAGTTTCATCAGATTTTGTATTCAAATGTATTAGTGTTAGGATGTTCCCAAACGCCATGAAAGAATAGAGACATGAGACATGACAGGAAAGGAAATCAAGGAAAAAAAATTTGACGCTCCATCAGGAAGAGAGATAGAGGGAGTGAGTGAGTGAGTGAGGCCTAAGAGAGGGAGAGGGGGTAGGAGGGAGAGACTTGAGATAGAGTGATTGAGTGAGTGAGAGAGAGAGACCTGAGAGAGGGAGTGGTGCTAGGAGGGAGAGACTTGATAGAGAGAGAGGGAAGGAGTGGGAGAAAGATAGAGGGAGACAGGGTTAAGGGTAAAGGGTAGAGGGCTTAAGGGTTTAGGGTTTAGGGTTTAAGGGTAGAGGGGAGAGACATAAAGGGAGTGAGTGTGAGAGAGATAGACCTGAGAGAGGGAGAATTGTGGGAAATTGAAAAGTTCTATTTTGTAATTTCATATTTTTTTTAGCTTTAGTATATCTAAGGTTTGAGATAACAAGGAAGCCCTTGTTTACTCAAGATGGCACCGGCAAAGCAAAATGCTGGCCAAATTGATTATTTAAGTAGAAACCTATATGATGAGTTCCTGGATCAATTGTCCTTGTCAACAAATGATAGGAAGAAGGGATTGGTTTTGATGCAAGGAAACACCCTAGGGGAGGGATTGGTGTATAATTGTTCCAACATAGCCTGATGGAACATTGGATCTTTGCTCATGCTTGGGAAACCTTTCACTAAAAGATGCCATGCATGCACCTTATCCAAAGTATGCTTTAGGACCTCCATGCATACAAACACAAGGATTGTCATTTATCATCTTGCAACAGTGGTACCTAAGATGATGGTACTACCCCTCCCTTGGACATTTCTCTCTTCTTAGAATTGGATACATTAGTCCTCCTTTTGATTTTTTCAAAAAGATATGAAATGATTTCTAAGCAATGCCTTATTGGGTCAATGAGATCACCAAAAGTCTAGGACTTGTCAAATGAAGGTATATTATTGACACCTATCCCTTTTCTATTCACTTGTTAGGACTTAGTAATGAATATCCAAAGAGAAAATGAGATAGTGGCAACAACCATTTATATTATTTATCTCATTGCAATCCATTTCATTGCTATAGTCATGTTGTCACCCAGTGTAGATTTATTTTTTCAAATTCATAGATAACATGAAGAAAATCCTGTAGCCTTTAATGGTACTACTCTTATTCATGACTATGCTCTATTCCCTTGAAGCACCATGATTTATGATGGTTTTTATGTTGAATATATTCATTAAAACACCCTTGTACAAGTATATTCCTTCACTATTATAGCCTATTGCTGGAATGGATGATCAATGGTATGAAAAGGTAAAAATACAACTGTGCTTTGCTTCATTCACTACTTGTTGCTGATTGTTGATTGTTGTTCATATGCACTTGTACCATTGTAATGCTTGATGTCCTACATGAAATTGCATGGCTGTCTTGTAGCATAACCTCATAGTTGTTGTTCATATACACTTGTACTATGGCCTTGGATTCCAAAATGAGACCTCTCCTGAATCATAACTGCTTAATTGTCATTTGTAACTTTTTGTTTCTTGTATGCAATCATGATCCATGTTGGATCAATCATGATGACCAAAACCCCTACATGAAAGGTTATGAGCATAGAAATTGTATCTCAATCATATGATATGAGGGTTCCATTGCTGTCATAAACCTCCTGTAATGACATGTTTTCAATAGGCATATTATCTGTGTCAACTAGAGTTGATGTTTCTTGAATGTATTTTCCTTTTATGCCTTTCCTTAAAACATCATGTATTGAATGTTATTTGGCAACTTGTTCGGCTAATGTTTGATTGTGAAGGCCTTGAATAGAGCCTTGTGCAACTTTAGATTTTGTTTTTGTTGTTGTCCTTCATGAGACCATTGTAGCATGTATTGTTGGTTGTCCTTATCAATGAAAATGACCTTTACCTATTGCATTCACTTTCACCTGTACACCCATGAATGAATAATATCAATCCCCTTTGCCTCCTGTAGCTCTTGCAAAGGTGTTGTCCTTGTACTTGTATCATGACCTTGATTCAATGATTTCTCTTCTTTTGTTATGTGTAATAAATACACATAGTCTCCTCATTTTATCTTTATTGGACAGCCACCTGTCACATATGTGGGTGACCTAACAACTCACCTTCCTATGTGATGTGTGACTGTCCAATAGGGTTATGGTGAGAGGGGCTTGACAAACAACTTGAAATGCTTCCTCATTGTTTAAAAGATGCATAATTAAACTTGATGCATCTATGAAGTCACTTCCTTTACAAATAGATAATAGATCTTCTTAAGAAGATTGAAGGAAATATCAACACAGTATGTTGCCTCTTTTGAATCTATCCTTTCCTATCCTATCTTATGTTCTTTTCCTGTCTTGTCTTATGTTACTAGTATTTTATGGTATTGGGAAAATCCTAGGGTTGGGGTTTTGTCTTTGATTGAGTTCCTCTATATCTCTCCCCTCTACCCATAACCGTAGACCCTAAACCCTTA
>VDFB02355784.1:0-46958 GCA_007258455.2 Sequoia sempervirens | reverse complement strand
CTCCCTCCCTCCCTCCCTCTCTCTCAAGTCTCACCCTCCTACCCCTCTCCCTCTCTCAAGTCTCTCTCTCTCTCTCACTCTTATCTCTCTCCCCTCTACCCTTAACTATCTACCCTCTATCTCTCTCATTGAATCCATCCATCTCTCTTCCCTCTACCTGTTGGTTGTTTTTACTGTAACTAGGTTAGACTTATAATTTACCTATGAAATTGCCAATTCCAATCAAGGGCAACTCGAAGGACCTGGACTAACTAATGAGGATTTTAAAGATCTCCTACACTTTAGGCTCTGCAAGACCTAGGAGGGTGATCCTTTAATGTTTTTACAACCTCTATACCATTATTGTAAACAACATTAACAAAAACAAATAATCTCATTTAATAGCTCAACATAATAGCATAATACTAAATATAATTGGTTGTTCATTAGTAATATCAACTATTTAGAGCATGAGATAACTATAACACATTCCACAGTGTAAAATAGTCATTGATTTGTAATTTGTAGCAAGCGCTGGGTAAAGAAAAAAAAAATACTGAATCATACAAATTATTACAACTTACATCAGTGCCATATATCCATTGAGGGAGTCAAATTCATAAATATCTAAGGGTTTATGATAGATTTAACACATAACATATAATATCCTTGAGAACATTGCTTTACAATTTCATCAACATGTATTCTAACCCAGTACTACTATCAAATCCTTATACAGAACATATCCACTGACAATCCACATTTAAGATGTTTTGAATGCTTTGTGATACCAAAAGTAGAAGAATAGTTGCTTTATTTTGATCAAACCATGGCAATAGAGTCATGGCTGCCATTAAAGCTTACTCATGCACTGCATGAATGGCTCTAATCGCATTTGATGTAGATTCAAGTATTAGCCATCGATCCTTCACCTTGGTGAGATCATCAGATGACTAGCTTCAAAGCAAGTTGACATAGTCTCCATCATGCAATAAGGGGCCCACCATACTACTCGTTGCCAAGGAGATCGACGTGGCACCCACCCATGATATGGCAATAAATAAAGAACTCTCAAATTTTGATCACGCGATGGCGGGCAACCATGGATCTCAACCATCGGCAATCTTGTTCATTCAACACAATCACCAGCCTTGTTATTAACCATCGAGCACCTTTCTACCAAGATTATAACATCTCTGTTGATTTAAAACACGTGCATCTTATAACTGCTTTAGTAACCCATGACATAATGTATTAAAGATGCATCAAAGTATTTATCATTCCTTTGGCTTCACTGAATGAGACACGTGGCACTCGCCCGTGATATCATGATAAACAAAGACAGTGTGGTGGGGTCATCGCGAGATGGCAGGGAATGGATGAGATCACATGACGATTGATCTACGACCATGCAAAAAAATAGTGAAAAAATATTGTTCTTATGTGCACAACAATTGGGGTAGCAATGTACAAGCATTGGATAATTTTATATTAATAGTTTGTCCTATCACAAATATAAAAGGTGAGAACAATAAATAACATGTATTTTCCCATTAAATGTGAAGGATTTTCAAAAAGTCTTAGTGTTCAACTATTGGTCCATTTTTGTTCAATATAAGTTGTATTTTAAATAATTATGTGTTGTTTTTATAACAACAAATAGATTTTTTGTGTTCAACTATTAGTCCATATGTGTTGAATATAAAAGGTAGAGATATCAAATATTTATGGTTATCAATAAGTATTTGGTCCACTTAGGTTGTATATTAATTCTAATTTAAATAAAAATATCATATTCTACAAGCAACAAATGATATTTTTTTGGTTCAACTATTGGGGGTTCCATGATTAAGTTTTGGTCAAACCTTTAAAAAGTCAAATTTTAGACACTTCTCAAAAGATCTACCGATGTGGTGAGTTGCATGATGAGTCGGCCTCCAAACCTTAGTTATAGATAAATAAGAGATCAATCTACATTTCAAAAAAAAATGAAGGTTCTATGATATTCCAGTCAATTGCTACATGCTGAGAAAGTTAGCTTGCATGAATATGGGCCCTCTCCCCTAAAGGAATAAGGGGACATCACTAGGCCAATGAAAAAAAATGACATAAGTTGTTTTAACGAGGGAACATGAGACCAACAAAATACTTAGGAAAAATAAAGTCAGGGAACGGAAATAAAACAATAAAACAAAAGGGGGCCCAGCGTAGACAAATCAATGGGGCTTAAGTCATTTTAAAACCTTTCCAAAAAGTAATAGCCAAATAGATCCCATCCAAGGTGTAAGATGGATACTAGGGTTTTACATGAAGATGAAGGTAAAACCCTAACCTTAGGCTTTTCCCAAACACCATAGATGACTAGAGACACAAGGTAGGATAAAATAGAACACAAAGAACAAAACTTTGATGTTCCATCATTACCCATAACCATAAACCCTAAACCATTAACCCTTAACCCTTAAACCCTCTGCACTCTCTCTCTCAAGTCTCTCCTCCTACCCCTCTCCTCTCGGGTCTCCCCTCTCTCTCACTCCCTCAATCTCTCTCCTCTCCCTAAACCCTTAGCCATGGAAGCCCTCTATCCTCTATGTTTAACCCTCTACATATCTCTCCCTCCTCCCTCTTTCCCTCTTTCTCTCCAAGTCTCACCCCTCTTACCCCTCTCCCTCTCTCGGGTCTTTCTCTCTCTCTCTCTCTCTCTCACTCTTATCTCCCTCCCCTCTACCCTTAACCCTCTACTCTCTATCTCTCTCCCACTCCCTCCCTCTCTCTCACTCACTAAATCCCTCTATCAGGTCTCTCTCTCTCTCTCACCAACTTAGTCACTCTATCTCAAGTCTCTCCCTCCTAGCCCCTCTTCCTCTCTTAGGTCTCTCTCTCACTCACTCACTCCCTCTATCTCTCTTCCCTCTACCCTTAACCTGAAACCCTAAACCCTTAACCCTTAACGTTAAACCCTTAAACCATCTACCCTCTACCCTTAGCTGCCCCTCCCTCTATCTCTCTTCCACTCCCTCCCTATCTCTCTCTCAAGTCTCTCCATCCTACCCCCTCTCCCTCTCTTAGGTCTATCTCTCACTCAATCACTCTCACTATCTCTCTCCCCTTAACCCTAAACCCTAAACCCTAAACCCTTAACCCTTAAAACCCTCTGCCTCTACCCTTAACCCTCCCTTCCTTTGCCTCTCTCTCTCTCAAGTCTCTCTATCCTAGCACCTCCTCTCTCGGTCTCTCTCTCGATTATCTCAAGTCTCTCCCTCTTGCCCCTTCTCTCCCTCTCTTAGGTCTTTCTCTCACTCACTCAATCCCTCTATCTCTCTCCCCTCCAACCTTAACCCTAAACCCTTAAACCATCTACCCTCTACCCTTAACCATCCCTCCCTCTATCTCTCTCCCACTTCCTCCATCTCTCTCTCAAGTATCTTCAATATCCTACCCCCTCTCCCTCTCTTATGTCTCTCACTCACTCCCTCTATCTCTCTCCCCTTAACCCTTAACCCTTAAACCCTCTACCCTCTTCCCTTAATCCTCCCTTCTTTTATCTCTCTCTCTCTCAAGTCTCTCCCTCCTAGCAGCACTCCCTCTCTTAGGTCTCTCACTCACTCACTCACTCACTCTATCTCAAGTCTCTCCCTCCTACCCTTTCTCCCTCTCTTAGGTATTTCTCTCACTCACTCACTCACTCCCTCCTATCTCTCCCCTCCACCCACATAGCTCTAAACCCTTAAAATTCATCTACCCTCTGCCCTTAACCCTCCCTCCCTCTATCTCTTTCCCTCCTCCCTGTTCTCAAGTATCTTCAATATCCTACCCCCTCTCCCTCTCTTAGGTCTCTCTCTCACTCTCTCACTCCCTCTATCTCTCTCCCATTAACCCTAAACCCTAAACCCGAAACCCTTAACCCTTAAACCCTCAACCCTCAACCCTTAACCCTCCGTTACTTTATCTCTCTCTCTCTCTCTCTCTCAAGTCTCTCCCTCCTAGCACCCTCCGTCTCTCTCTCTCTCACTCCTCCAATCCTCAAGTCTTTCCACTGCTACCCATTCCCTCTTGGGTCTTTTCTCCTTACTCCTCCCTCTATCTCTCCCCTCCACCCCTTGGCCATCTACCCTCTACCCTTAGCCGCCTCCCTCCTCTATCTCTCTCCCCTCCCTCCTCTCTCTCTCTCTAAAAGTATCTTCAATCCCTCTGCTTCTCTCCCTCTCTTAGGTCTTTCTCTCTCACTCACTCCTCCTCTATCTCTCCCCTTAACCCTTAACTTCGCCATTAACCTTAAAACCTCTACCTCTACCATGGCCTCCTTCTTTATTTCTCTCCCACTTCCCTCCCTCTCTCTCTCTCTCTCAAGTCTCTCCCTCACCACCCCCTCAACCATAAACCCTTAAAATAGCTGTCCTCTACCTCAACACTCTTCCTCTCCCTTCCCCTCTAGTTCTCTCTCTCTCTCTACCTCTCCCCTTCTTCCCTCTCCTCCCCTCCTAGTGTGCTCTATATATATCTCTCCCTTTCCCCCCCTCTCTCTCATTTTCCCTCTCCTTTTCCACCTCTCTCTCTCTATCTCTCTCTCCCCCTCTATTTGTCTCTCTCTCTCTCTCTTGCCCACCCTCCACCTCCTAATTACTCTGGGGTATATGTGTGCAAAAATCAAATATCTGATTTATAGCACCAAAATATTACATTTTAAAATGTTTTTCAAATTATATATTAGACACGAATTGGATATCCAAAACAAATATGATATCCGATTTGAATCAGATATCCGATTTGTAGTACTTTTGCTTGGAAATTGCTATGGAGCAATGTACGTCTAACACCCAACCCAAAAAAAGGTCATCTCGGGATTTTCACATTTTTTGGCGAGTTCAAAATGCTACTTTTTTCATGTTGCCACTTTTTGGCCCATCATGATCCTGCACATACCCAGGTCTAAATCAAGTAGTTGTTATTGGTAAGGTGGATCACTCCTTTCTTTGAAGGCCATACACTTATGATTGGGTCAAGTGTTATTTTCTTTAGAAAATTCCTATTGCCTTTTTGATAGGTTAATTATGATTTGATTATATGGGTTTTGAAGCACTTATTTTAAACAAATATCTTTATGAAAGAAGTATATTGGCATTAAATTAAATATGATTTGTATTCCAATGTAAAAAATACAAAGAATGGAAACAATTCTTTCAACACATAAACTATTATGTATGTTGGTGTAATTAAATATCTTGTACCTTGTCCTAGGTCATAATTACACCTTAGTTAAGTTTACTTAGGGACCACATAGGAGGTTGTTGGAGATTCTCCACTTTTGGTGGACTTGACTTGTCATTATCTCATCATCTCCACCTTTTGTGGACACATCATGTGATTATCTCTCCACCTTTTCTGGAGTGATAAGTCTTCCTAGTTGTCTCATGTCATAAGATTCTGACACTTGTCATAATCTTATGCCCTTCTATGTTCTCACCTTGGCTATTTAACCAAGGGGTCTTTCTCATTTGTAATCAATCATTGAACTGCATATCATATTAATGACATTGAATACAGTTTATTCTTGTCATATTCTCTCTCTCTTTTCTTGTGCTTTCCATTTGGTCCATAGATCTTGGGTGGAAGCCATAGCCAATTCTAACATGGTATCAGAGCGTGTTTGGAGCCATTGGAGAGTCTATTTCTGAAGAGAGATTCCAAATCTGAGGAGGTTCCGTTTGTGGCTTTTTGTTGCAGGTTCAAATCTGAGCTTGTTGGTGCAAATCTGAGCTCACCATTGTGTCCCGAAGGTTCAAGAAAGTCGATTTTTCCTTTTGTTTCATCCAAATCGGACATACGAGGCCAAATCTATGAGGGTTTGAAGCTGAAGAGTGGTTGCTAGATCTAGAAGGTAGCTGCAATTTTGGAGCATTTTGGGTCAAATCCGACCCAACCATCGCATCCAGAAGGGCCGAAAACCCTAAAATCGACTGTCAATTCGTCCGATTCGGAGCAAGTCATCCGGTGAGGCAAAATTTTTTTACGAAAAGAGTCGTACGGCCCCAAATCGTCATTATTGCGACGGTACAATTTTTTTTCAAAAATTATTATTTTATTCGTCGAAAAATTTGGAAATTTTTTATGTAAATTTTCCTTTTTCACGATTAAATCTTTTTGTAAAAAGAGTTTTGAAAAATTAAAAGAAAAAAAAAAAAAACATTTTATATAGTCTACGGACTCAGTCCGCAGACCTGACGGTACAAGCGTACCACACAGGGTACGCTGTACACTGGTACCCGCAGAGCCCACCAATCTCTGCCACGTGGCCCTCGCGGGACCCTCAATTCTCCACCAATGGCTGATTCCAACCAGCAGCAGCATTCAAACCCCGACAAAACAAAAAATCTGGCCTGAATATTCCGTTCTGTCTAAGATTCCGGCTAGCAAAGCGTCAACAATTTCCCGGCAAGGAATATTCTGAACATTCGCAGGATATTTCGGCAATAAAATTCAGACAAGCGGGTAGTTTTCTGGTGATGGGCCTCCAACCATCAATTTTAATGCGTGATTTGCTGACGTCAGCACACGCCATCGGTGACGTCAGCAGTGCATTTGAAAATTTTGACCCCTTCACCATTTGCATTTTGATTTTTGCAATCAATCTTTGAAGCATAATATCCTGCTCATTTTGACTCCTTTTTTAAAGCAATTTTTTTTTGATTTGGGCTAGAATTTCGTGCTCTACGTATTGGTGCAATCATTTTTTTGTTTTGGTGTTTGGTTTTTCTAGAAATTGTATATTCTCACAAGTTTTGCTGCTTCGTCCTCATTTTGAGAACTTCGGGAGCTCATATCTTGCTCCTACGGTAACATTTGAGTGAATTTTTTTTTGGAAGTGTATGATTTTTTGTGTACTTCTCAATGGTAATCAGATTGATCTCATTTTATACCAAAAATTGTACTTGATACTGTGGCCTATTTTGGCATTTGTAAGCACTAAGATCAAGTCTAGCTTGCTATTTTTGGCATCTAGCAACTGTAAACGCACTAAATATAAAGTTCCAAATCAGATATTTCTTGGGGGGTTTCTTGATTGAGTGATTTTGGGGGGTCTCTTGGTGCAATGTCTTTGATCTGTTTGCTTTGCTCTTTCATTGTCATGGATCATTCTAAGGTTCCTTTGATCACATCATATAATTATTCAACATGGAATCAAAATGCATGGAATATACTAATGACAGAAGGTCACTCTCTATATGTTGAAAATAAGGTACTTGAACCTATAGATGATGAGAAAAAGTTAAAATGGATGATCAAACATGCCAAAGCTCTTGGGTGTCTTCGTAGACTAGTTTCTCAAGATTTGTTGTTTCAGATTGAATCATGTAAAAATTCTCATGAAGCTTGGAAAAAATTGAAAACATTGTATGGTACAAAATATGAAGTAAGAGGCTATCAAATTGATAACGATTTGATGAATCTTGATCCTAATAGCTTTGACAACATCCAAGACTACATCACTAAGGTTAATGATCTAAAAGAGCAATGTAAAGCATGTGGAATTGATAAGGACATCCAGTTGGTGTACAATACAATGAACAAGCTTGGTCCTGATTATGCTTCTTTTGTTTCTAGCTTTCATACTCATAGACTGACTATGGGGTCTGCATACACTACACCTTCATTTGCATCATTTTCTGAGATGTTGATACATGAGCAACAAAAGCTTATCTCAATGGGTCTCATCAAGAGTTCTAATCTCAGGAATTGTTGGTTAATCAGGTGAAAGAATCAGAATCAGATAAGAAATAGAAGAAAGCAAAGAATAATCAACATTCAGATCAAGTAAATCCACATTCAGATCAATCAAAGAAAAAATCTTCTTCAAAAGGAGAATCATCTAAGAAGGAGAGACCTTTTTGTGCATATTGCAAGAAGGATGGACATGAAGAACACTATTGTTATAAGAAGGACATAGATGAGTTGAAAAATCTTCTCAAAAAGAATCACATTGATTTGCCTTCTAGAATGTCTGAATCTTCTTCTCCTTCTACTTCAAAACAGTCTAAAAAGGACAAAGGTCAAACATCAGGATATAAAGGACAAGCTCTTTGTGCTCATTCAAGTCCAGGATCAGGGAGATGGCTTCTAGATTCAGGAGCATCACATCATATGGCATCTTCACAGCTATCTTCTCTTCATTTCAGCCTTGTAATGTCTCCTATCTTGATGGGAAACAATACATACATGAGTGTAACAGGGAAGGGATCTATTAGCATTGGGGAGAACACTTTTCAGGATGTCTTGTGTGTTCCTCATTTGATTGAACAATCTACTTTCCATTTATCAGATTACATGGTGGAGATGGGAGAAGTGGAGTTCACTCTGATTCATTATCATTCGTGACTTGGAGACTAGAGATGTCATTGCTACTGGGGTGGTTGATCATTCATCTCGGTTGTATTCCTTTGCACAGTTTGCTTCTGATGATGATCTTGTTCATTCGACTGTTGATCACAACTATGATTCTGAGGAGACATTTGGCTTTTCGAACTTGGGCATACTCACATCAGATCTAGTTCTTGAGCCTTGCATTTCATCTCCTCCATCTTCTGTTGTAGTTGATGATGCTTGTGTTGCTACAGTTTTGGCTCCTAGTGATTCAGTGTAGCAAGACATACATAGTCTTCCAGATATGGCTACTTTGGATGACTTCCTAATAGGTATTTCAGACTTGTTCATGGAGTCTCATCTTTCTAATTTGGAGGACACTCTTGATAGCATCCATCTTCTCTTTGATGAAGATGAACCTTCTTCAGTTGTTGTGAGGGAACACCTTGACCCTCTTGTTCATTCTCTACATGATCATTCTTCTCAGTTTGGCGTGAGTGTGGATACTTTTGGACAGCATTTGGAGGAGGCTTCTTTGTCTTCAGATGGGATATCCTTGTCTTTGGATAGTGCTCTACATTCTTCTCTACTAGATGTTGGGTTTTCCTCTTCAGCAATGTGGCCTAGAACACCTGATTGGAGTGGTTCAGCTTTCTGCATTGACATGGAGACACTTGAGCATGCTTCAGAGACACCATCATCCATCATCCATCTTCATGATATCCTGCATACATCCTTGGTTTTGTTTCTTCCTAAGGGGAGGAATGTTGTTCGGCGAGATTGGATCATCTTTAGCATTCAATGTCGAGCTTCTACCATTCTTGCAGGAGACTCAACATTGAGGGGGGGCTACCTTGCTTCTCTTCTACTTCTCTCTTATGGGGGGTATTTTTCCTCACATGGGGTTTTTACCTTCTCATTCTTCATTGAGAGTATTGCATTTCACTTTTTGTATTTCATCTCTCTTTTGAGGGGGATTTTTGTCCCATGAGGTTTTCTCCCTTTCCTCGCTTGTGAGAGATTGCATTGATTGCATTGTTTGTACATGGGTACCTAACATGGCCTAGTAGCTAGGACCCATCATTGCATCTTTGTGTCATTTGCGTAATAATTCACTACTCCCTAAGTTGCACTTAAGGGGGGGTGTTGGTGTAATTAAATATCTTGTACCTTGTCCTAGGTCATAATTACACCTTAGTTAAGTTTACTTAGGGACCACATAGGAGGTTGTTGGAGATTCTCCACTTTTGGTGGACTTGACTTGTCATTATCTCATCATCTCCACCTTTTGTGGACACATCATGTGATTATCTCCACCTTTTCTGGAGTGATAAGTCTTCCTAGTTGTCTCATGTCATAAGATTTTGACACTTGTCATAATCTTATGCCCTTCTATGTTCTCACCTTGGCTATTTAACCAAGGGGTCTTTCTCATTTGTAATCAATCATTGAATTGCATATCATATTAATGACATTGAATACAGTTTATTCTTGTCATATTCTCTCTCTTTTCTTGTGCTTTCCGTTTGGTCCATAGATCTTGGGTGGCAGCCATAGCCAATTCTAACAATTTAGTAGTCAATTAAAATGAAAAAGCTTACTCTATATTAGTTAGGATACACAACTAAGAAAATGATCTAAAGTGAATTATTTATCCTAGAGGAACTAAGTATATAGTATACAAAGAAAGCCAACAAACCCACAACTATCCCTATTTTGAAGGAGTTTAGTTTTCTCCCCTTCCTGTTCTTGCTAATATTGTCTAATTATTTTAAAGAGATGAAGGGTCATAACACAACTTTATTCAACCCAGTAAATATCTTGGTTAATGAAACTTGACAAAAGCAACAAAACAATTGCTACATTTGGCATTTCATGTTGAATGAAGAGTGGTGACAATAATCTACTTATGGTTTAATAAAACACAAGAAACCGGCAATGCGTCAAAGTCAATTACCGTTATAGTTTGCGTATATAGTTCTGGATTAATTATGGGGAATAAAGATCGTCGGGGAAAGTCTCGGGCGTGGGGAATCGAAATCGATGGATCGAGAGGATCAGGAAGTGAAAGGCGGCGTCGCGTCGTCGTCGTCAGGAAGGGCCAGAAGATCCGTCATCCGGAAGATCAAGAGGAGTGAATGAGGAGAGAAGTGGGGAGGAGGGAGAATAACTCAATATAGATAGAGGGGAAGAGGGAGTGACATAGATAGTGGGAGATATAGAGATATAGAGAGCGACATGGAGAGATATATCAATCACCCTCCCTATATCTCTATCTATTCCTCCTTATATCTTTATCTCTCTACCTCTCTCTATCTCTTTGTCTCACTTTCTATTTGTATGTTTGTCATTATCTCCGTCTCTCTCTATATTTTCTTTGCTATATTTATCTTTGTCTCCTTAAGTGTGCAATGGGTACATTGAAGAGGTCTTAAAGGAGAACTATCATATCTTTAATCAAATGGCATGCTAGCTTGAGCATAACTCCCTAAGACACATGCCATCCTTAGATTGTTGAAATGAAACAACCAATCAAAATTTAGTTTCTCTCTCCCATATTAATATATATTAAAATTATATTAAATATATATTATATTAATTATATTTTGTATTATATAAAAAATATACTTATTATTAATTATTAATTATAATAATTCTATACGTATTTAATAATTTTGTTAAAGAATATAATATATAATTATAATAAGTTGAATAATTATATTATTTATTATGTACAATATAGCTAATATATACTTAACTATATTGTAGAATATTAAAACTTAGCTAAATGGCACCAAAATTTTCAACTTCATTAACATACTCTAAAACCTAACGAAACTAGGTTGTAGCTCATCAAATTGGAGAAGTGAAAGGTCAATACCAGCACCGAGGAAGAGTTTGGAGTAGTGAAAACAAGGTCAATGCCAGCGTTGAGGAAGAGTTTGGAGTTAAAACAAAGTCAATATCGACACCGACAAAAAGTTTGGAGGAGTGAAAACAAGGTCAATATTAGCGCTGAGGAAGAGTTTGGAGGAGTGAAAACAAGGTCAATACTAGCACCAAGGATGAGGTTGAGGGTACTCAGGGAAAATCGACAACCAAGGGGCAATGAGTACTGTAAGTTTGGCACCCCCATTCTCTTTAACCTTTAATTTTCATGTCTAGTTTCCAAAGATCTTCTTGTACATTGGCACCCCCATTCTCGTAAAATGGTATAAGATAAGAAAAAATAAAATAAAATAGCTTAGCCTTTCACATTTTTATCGACCAGCCTTAGGTCTTGGAAAAACTTCCATAATCTACCCACATCTTGGTTGAGGTCTAGGATTTCATCACACATAGCCTTCATCACTTGAGTTTGAAGCAATTGTAGACTTAGCCCAAGTATATCCTAGGCTAAGGTAGATCTAATGAATGGAAATAGAGGCATACAATTTTTCTTTAATACCTACACCACAAACATATGCAAGGTGTTGGTTGTTTTTATGGTAAGCAGGTCAATCTTCTAATTTACCTATGGAATTTCCAATTCCAATAAAGGGCAGCTCGAAGCACTTGGACCAACTGATGAGGATTTGAAAGACCTCCTACAGTTTGGGCTCTACAAGACCCAGGAGGGTGATCCCTTAATGCGTTTACAACCTCTGCACCATTATCATAAACAACATTAACAACAACAAATAATCTCATTTAATAGCTCAACATAATAGGATAATACTAAATAGAATTGGTTGTTTATCAATAATCTCAACTATTTGGAGCATGAGATAACTACAACATTTCATAGTATAAGATAGTCATTGATTTGCAATTTGTAGCAAACTCTAGGTAAAGGAAAACAACATCGAACTACAAGAATAAGTACAACTTAGATCAGCTATATCCATCGGAGGAGTCAAATTTATAAGAATTCAAAGGTTTATGACAAATTTAACATTAATAACATGGTAAGATCCTTGATAACACATTGCTTTACAATCTCACTAATATGTGATTCTAACCAAATACTACTTATCAAATCCTTATACATAACATATCCACCTACAATCCCATTCACATTTTAATTAATTCCTTGAATTAAAAAAGCTAAACAAGAATCATACACCACAAATAAAGGAGATGAACTTAAACAAAACCTGATCATTTTATTCAAAATCAGACATGCTTTGGCCAATGAGAGACATGAGTTTGAATTAATCATATCAATTCAAATGCCAGTACTATCATAAAACATCAAATCCCCATGAATTCAAAACCTACTACAAAATGACTCAAAACCTAAATTGCATTTTCCCTAAAACCATCAGACTTTACAATTTGCTCTGCAATTTCATCTAGACTCAACCAAAAATATCTAACTTGCTAACCCATACTTCTGGCCTTGAAATCCCTCTTATAGAAAAAGAAGGAGAAAATAAGCATTGGGATAGAAAGCACACATGTCACTAGCCAATTGGACCGCCTTGTGATATTCCAAAAATTTGTTACAACAACAATCTCCCCAAAGAATCTTCTTGTTCATCGTGCCCATTGAGAATGGTTGATGCAGCAACAAAAAAATTCAAGAATTTTGTGCCTAGACTGTCACCAAAAAACAAAACTAGAATCTGTTGTAACTACAACAACTGATTTTTCAACTATTAGCAGCCTACTCCTTTTCACTCTTCCTTAGTTAAATATACATTTATCCATTTCTAGTACTCTTCATCAGTTGGCCAATCAAAATTGATCACCTCATTCACCTTGACACTATAAGGTTTGTACATAACTTCCACTTGATTTGCTTCTCTTTCAAAAGACTCCAAGAATGAGCTAGTGCTAATGATTTTGTCCATATAGCTCACCAACAAATCATAATATGAGTTACCCTATTTTTGAGGGTTTTGTAGTCCAAACATGATATCAAGGGGCTTTTACACTTTTTTGTGATTACTGTAGCTTGTGTAAGAGGCCCCATGGATACTATTGTAATTATAGGATGCATGAATAGGGTGTAGGATGAGAAATAAAGAAGGTATAGCTGTTGTCCTCAATAGTTTTGTGAAGAAAAGCATGTGAAATGAGAGGTTCAAGCCTAGCTTTCAACAAAATATGTATGGGAGATCTGATTTTATGAATTTTTATCCATGTGTAGACCTAATATGTTGTTTCTAAACACTGAATATAAATGATATACATACACACACACATACATATATATATATGTATGTATGTATGTATCCATGTATGTATATGTATTTTTAAATGTAAATATAAATGCACTTATTGGATACTCTCCTAGAACAATAAATGCAACATATCATTAAAGAAATCTATATCTATGTATATAAATGTGTATTTCTAAATGCAAGTGGAAATGCAAAGAGCATATAGTTTTGTAGTGTTATAGATACAACATATCCATAAATTAATGTAATTAAAATTCTAAAGTATTCAACACATATAATATAAAATCGATCAAACTATTAAACTACATGAGAAATAAATGAAAATAGTAAATGTATATGTATGTGTATTTGTAAATGTAAGTGTAAAATAAATAAGAATAATGAAAATTATAAAAGAATACAAGGAAAGGTCTCCTCCTTTCTTGGTAGTGATAACTCCCTCCACACACAACCCTTAAAAATTATGAATAGAGGAATATAATCTTTGAATAACTCAAAGTTGATTCTCTCCTACCTGATGCAATTAGTCATTTTATCCTTATAAACATTTATAGTGATTACTAGAGGCACATAGACCAATTCTTCATAATAGAAGAATTTGATCATACTTTTCCAATGATGGAATTATGAGAAAACCTTAGGTTAAATGAATAATTCCTATCTAAGTTCTTTAAATCATGTCCAACTATATAAGAGAAGATCGCTGCTATGTGTACCTGGATACCATGGAGAAAGGCTTTTTGGGCTCTTTCATCAATCATCCTACCTTAAAACATACCAAAATCTCCTAGAAATTAGACATAGGAAGATTTAAGATGACTTAAAAAAAAATTATTGCCAAAGCATAAACTTATGATGAATTAACCAGGCCTAGTACACACTCCCTCCCCATTAAGCACTCAGACATATGGAAATTAGATGTAAATTTGCTGCTATTTTTAGTCATGTAGGTGTCCAATAAACCACTTGGTGGTGTTTCCCTTCAAGTTTATTTACTTGAATGAAGAGAAAAAGTCTTTTGATTACAATTAGAGAATACATTTGAGGCCTTGGTTGTGTAATTGGTGGACCATAGTCACATTTAACACTTGTTACAAAGTTTGGGAGTTAAAACGTTATGTAGATTTGATTTGTGATGGACACATTTGGATGGTAGTAACAATAACTTGCAATCTATCAAGACTTGATTACCTTATAACCTGTGAAATTCTAGCGATGAAATTATAGATTAATCATAATGTCACCTTAGGATCACATCACCATTAAAAAACTTCATCCAACATCCTTATGAGTGTAGGTACCACCAAATAGGTATTTGTCAGATCAGTCTTCCTCAAGTGAGGGGAATTTAGGAAGAGAAGAGGAAAGTGAGACATGTAGTATGTCTAAAAGAGGGAGATCAACTAGAGGTCAAAAGATTAGAAGAAAAATTTGTAAATGCATGGAATTTTTTCTTGCTGAAGGGGGATCATGTTCTTATGATGATGAGAGCATAGGCGACATCAAGGTGCCCTTGAGGTACAAAAAACTATGGAAACAATGGGTACCCAAGGAACTTCCTCCAAAAAACACTAATTTTTGTGTCAACGAGAGGATATATCACATAGCACCATCGTCATTACATGGTTTGGGCCTATTTTGCATGGATGGCATAAAGGTTTGTTACGACAAAGTTACTAAATTGATGGAGTATGTCAGACCCTATTACAGTTACAAAGATTGGATGCAACAGGTTCAATATACACGAAGTATGTGTAGGTATGCATTTTCAGTAAATTATATACAACTAAAAGATAAGGATCAAAATAAAGGAGTGGCTATGTACATTAACAGAAGGCCAAAAGCATTAGGGAATATTGTAGGGTTTATAAATAGTACATGACCTAGGTCAACAAATAAGCAACCCAATTGCATATTTGAGGCATGCGAGGGAAACCGTGTATTTGTATGTGTGATAAAATCAATAACTATAGGGGAAGAGTTGCTAATCAATTACAATTTGAATCACTTAGTTACAAACACAGTTTCTATGGGGGTGGTACGTACTATGTACCATTTTACCCAACCTCCAATTAATGACTCCAATATACCATTTTATTCTTATATTTTTTTTCATAAGTCTATTGGTTTCATTTCAGTAATGTTTTTTTATATTTAATTTTTGTCACAGTGGGACATTGATTGTACGGAGAAGGCTCCAGTATAGAGTAAAGATCATGATTTATCTTTAGGTGCTTCTACATGATAGGTTTACCTCATTGTAATTGTACAAATTAGATATGAGAAAAATATTTTATTATTATGTTGTTTTGATAAGTTTATTTGGTTAATTTTGATAATGTTTTTAATATTCTTATTATAGTCAATTGATCGGGGAAAGGCACCAGAAGTAGACGAGAGCATCCATAGGGAGGTGCAGTCAATATTATGTGATGATGACATCAATTATTCAACAAACCCTCTTGATATGATAAGGAAGACCCAAAAAAAATGCAATGAAGAAATCCTTAAGTTGTTATTCATAGTGCCTCAAATAGATGAGATAAGAGAGAGGGTTAAAATATTGACCGAGAGATCACAAAACTTGCAAGTAAGCTGTCATGAGGTCTTTAATTATAACATAAGTTCATTCATGGTTTTATATTTTGTACTCTTTTCTGTCATGAAATAAAATATGTGTTGTTTTTACAAGATTTTTTGCATCCTCATGATGCTCCTGGCCATGATTAGGGTACTGAAAGTGCTACCTGAGGAGTGGGGGTTGGTACAAGTGTCTATCCTAATCTTCCTATGCATACATCACATCATCTGACCCCATTATCTATGCCTATATTATCGTCTAAAATGTCAGCAACACATACCATGCATGCATTTGTTAGTGCACTCTCTGGCAGTGAACACATACCAGAACATGCATTAGGACATGTACCTGGGGATGCAGAGGCCACTAGTATTGGTGATATTTTAGCAGTATTTCCTAGATCTTCTCGTATTACTAGTACAGGAACATTTCCGGTCACATTGTGGTGACCGAGGATTTCGTTCCCATAAGATAGAGAAGGTCCCAAGTACTTTAAAATGTTTTAATTATTATTATATATAATCCAATTGAAATTTACTTATTGATCGCTCTTTTTAGACTATTGATCCCATAATCATTTTGCAGGAAATGATATTTTTTATAAAAATCTAAGTGATATTACATTGAAGTTCTTTGGGCCCACCATACGTACATGGTGGAATGCCCAAAATTAAGATTTAAAAGATGAGCTCATTAACCATTTAGTTGTGCTCTTCGATGATAAAAAATTCAACCAAACCAAGGTCTTTAAGAAAGTTGGTACCTATCTAAAGTATGTGAGGGACCAATATAGGTCACATTTAGAGAACAAAAAGTATGAGCATCCCCCCATGATTTCAAAGAGGGAGTGGATGGACCTGGTGTCAGATGGAAAGGAGAAGGCCAAAAATAAAAAAGGAAAGACACCACCAGGCCAAGGAAGGTATGTGATACTATCAACAATGTAATTATATACTAGTTACTCTTTCTTTTTACATAATCTAACATATTTCAAACTTTTCATAGGCTGCCTGACACATTGAAAGAAAAAAAGGCAAGACTAGAAAAACACAAGCAACACAAACTTGGCTCTGGTGGTTATATGAAATTAGCCACATGAATTGTAAGTATCAATATATGAAATATTGTATCCAAATAATAAATTGAAAACAATTTTGGTTTTATCACACTATAGAAGCAAAATTCATGATCTTATGCAAAAATGTAGGGCTCTGAATTCAACAGAGTTCCCACGGAAGATGACTTGAAGATTGCCTTCCAGCAAGGCTATGGAGCCATGTCTGAACGCCTAAGAGTCTTGATTGGGAAAACACAATCTTCCATTGCATCTGACATGTAGGTAAATAAACTCAATAAATTTTATTTAAAATTGAATACTTGTGCAATCTATTCAATATTAATTTTCACCATAAAGTAATTACTTTCCTATTTGTTTTAAACATTCAAGCAATGATAATACTACACATGACATTGGAATGTAGCCTGGTGAGGGTGGAGCACAACCTGCAGATGAAGGTCATGGTGTACATCCCAATACTTTAGAGCATGATCAGGCTAGAGAAGATTAAGAACATGATGTGGCCCCATCAGGTAAAGAGGACCACTCTAAAGTTCTTTTAAACATATTTAATTGCAATTGGTGTATTAATTAATGTAACCTTTTATGTTTCAACTTTATAGCATGTACAACATGATCAACATGTTGAACATATCAGGAACATGATGTGGTCCCATCAGGTAAAGAGAACCACTCTCATGTTCTCTTAAACATATTTAATTTCAATTGGTCTATTAATTAATGCAACCCTTCGTGTTTCAACTGCAAATCAGGATTTAGAGGGTGTTCAACATGTTGAGCATGAGTCTATAATAGTGGTGACATAAATCTAAAATTTGACTTTTGTGCATAATAGGTTAGTGGAAAAATTGATAGCTCTGAAGGGTTTAGAGGCTTGATTGAGATAGATACACCAATATTTGGATCTTGTTGTT
The DNA here is from genome assembly GCA_007258455.2 of Sequoia sempervirens. NCBI lineage: Eukaryota > Viridiplantae > Streptophyta > Pinopsida > Cupressales > Cupressaceae > Sequoia > Sequoia sempervirens. Next base: position 28,880 of record VDFB02355784.1, on the reverse strand, counting down.
GAAGGGAGGCTTTCACTTAACCATGAAATTTTGTACCATCTGTAGGTATGCAAAAGTTTCTCTACTTACATTCATTCTTGATCATAAATGTTGCAAATGATATTAACGCTTCAAACTTAAGATTCATTTCATTGTTATAATGATCAAAATGTTATACTTTGCTATACATTCAAGCATTCTCTTGCCCCCTACACTTTGCTCTCTTTGCCCTCCTTTTAAGAATTTTCTTTGTCATAAAAGATTCACATTTCTGTCTCATTTACACAAATTTATCTGAAGCACTAGGAGTGAATAAAGATATGTAAAAGATGATGGATTATATCTAAACAACTTTCAATCTTATAGCTAATTAAATCCTTAATATTTGAATAGTTTAGAGCTCAAATAATTCTTGTATATGCATGTGTAGCAATAAGAGAGCCTATGTGAAGATTGAAATTTAAAACATCACTTTGGTATTTTTCCTTAGGCAGTGAAATGTTATTTTGAGTCATACAAACCTACACACACATTGATATCTTTCGGCATTGCATTGAGGAAATTTTTTTCTCTTATACCTACCCTTGACTAGACATGGAGGTATATAATATTGGTTTCTAGGTTTATTCTGTAAGTAGTTAATTTCATAGAGGAAGACTAAAATATTCTTAATGTCCTGTCAGGTGTGAAAGCATATGAATCACTTGCTAAAGGCACCAATTTGTATTCATCCAAAAACTGGTTTGTTCTTTTTTTTTATGTTTCTTGCATGTGTTTTTTTAGGCTCTAGAGATGTAGCTCGATTCTTTCCTTTACACTTTTCATCTATTTTGATGATTACAATAGATTTTCCTCATAATTTTTCATGTAGATCTGTTTGTAACCTTATTTTATACCAATCAATTTGCAAACTAGTCACATATTAAAGACCATTTCACTAACTTGTAGTCATCCATTACTTCATATGTTTCAGGTTGTGTCTGTGTGCCAATAAATCTTGATGATTGTGAGAACTTTAATCCTACAAGTGTACCCAATCTTTCTTAAGTAAAAGTCTTACCTTATTTTATAGTACTTTAAATGGTTAATTGAAGGTGTTGTTAGAACTGTAAAATTTAGAAATTTTTATAGTCTATTGCATTCAAGAGTTCCAGCATTGAGTCCTTATCATAAGCATAAAATTCCCTCTTTGTATTGTCTTGCTTATTTTCTATCATAAAATCCATTGAATCCATCAAGTCCTTCATTTTTCATTAAAAGACCCGAATCAGAAAGACATAGTAAAAGTCTCCCCTACTTGATTTTTCACTAATGTATGTTTGTTGCAGACTATCGGCAGGACAATTTTCTTGTTTCAGCAACAAAAGGAGTCATTTCGGCAAAGGGAGTCATTGTTAGAGTGAAGTCATAGTGAATACATTGTGTTTCACCGACTGGTGCATGTGGGAGTATATCGGTCAAGCTAAAGGTGTTGGGAGAATGTCTTGGCGAACTATTTTTTCTTGCCGACAGGTATCTATAAAAAATATATTGGCATATGTTGGGGCATCGAGGTAATGTTACGGTGAATGCCATATGTCATACCGACTAATGCACAATGGGGTTGTTTCGGCCAGACTGATTGGTATCGGCATGAAGTCATAACAAAATAATTTTGTCTTACTGACTAACTTGCAAACAAATGTATCGGTAAGACTTATGTGCATCGGGGAAGGTCATAGCGAAGTGGCTATTTTTTGGCCGAACCAAGTTCAAGGGTATTCAAAAGCTATCGGTGAGAAGCTATAGAGTCTTTCCAAGTTAAAACTTATGCCGATAAGAGATGTGCATCACCAGGAAAAGAAGATTTTGGTATGAGCTTCACCAAGGTTTAAAAGATATACCAACAGAATACTTCGGGGTGAGTCTTGCCGAATGGAGTAATCTGGAGAAGTGATTTTGGTAAGACATTTGGTATCGATATATGCTCATGGAAAAATTTTGTGGTCTCATTGAACAACATGCGGGGGTCACTCTGTCGACATAAAATTTTTGATGTCTCGCTGAATGACATATGGTTTTTGTTTCGTCCAAGTTAAAGGTTTTTAGTAGATGTCCTGGAAAGTGTTTGCGGTCTTGCTGATAAAGTTGAATGTGTGGCTTTCGGTGGGAGTTTGCTCATGTCTCGGCGATTTGGGGTGGATGAAGGAGTATCTCGGGGAAACATAAAACTATCTACATAACATCTCCTCGACTTGGAAAGTCATAGCAAAGCAGGTGAAATGAAGATTGCATCGGCAAGAGTACAAATGTGTCTCGGCGATCCAAGGTAAATGAAGACTTTCGATGAAACAGGATGAAGTCTGCAAGAGGTCTCCCCAACATTTGCAAGTTATGGAAAAGAGCATAAAGATAAAGGATTTTGGTCGGTGTGAGAATATTAATGTCTCAGTGATTGGAAAATGCTTTGAAGAATACATATCGGTATGGCACCATGAAGTCTATGTGACACCTCCCCAACTTGGAATTGTCACAGCGACATGAAAGATAGAAGCGTGAGTCATCAAGTTGATTCCAGGTGTTGGTATGACCATAGAATGTCTTGGCGAATGGTTAAGTAAACATTGAAAAGGGATTTCACCCCAGATTTGAAATTTTCTCATCGATAGGACATTTGATATGATAGTGCCAGTTTCAAATGAGGCTTCATTTGTGCCTCATTAATGGTGCGATGGGATAAAACAGTAATGTTTTAAACAATTCCTCATTTTTGAATTGATTATTGGTGAATTGGCATGTTGAATAGAGAACTGAGACATTTTTGAGTTTGAGGAGCTTGAGCAGAATACTGTAAGTAATTGCTTCGTTATTTTTCACATTTTGATTCTGTAAGCTTGAAAAATGGAGTCTTCTAGTTCTGGAAAGGGTAAGGGTAGAAAGCTTGGTGAGAGTAGTCAGTCAAAGGGAAAGAAACAAAAGACTAATACAGAGCATGAAGGCATTGAACAAAGGTTGAATCAAGACCTTATTGATCAATTACCTGGTTTAGAGCCTAAAGCTAAAAGGTCCACACAACTTAGGGCAGAAGTTGATAAGTTGGATGATAAATGCAACTTTATAGGTGATGTCTAGACTGCTGTAAGAGGGTATGAGCTTTTCAATTTTCACTACCATAGGAGGAACCATTTTGAGCCAGTCTGTAATCCATGGAAGTTGAATGTAGGGAAATTGGTGTGCCCTAATGTATTCATTAATGCTGAATTGGTAAAATTGCTTATTGATCATTATGATCCAAAACGTAAAGCTATATGTGATCCTTCTAGAAAACCACAGATACATGTGTCAAAAGAAGCAATTGGTGAAGTTTTCAAACTAGAAGGGTTTTGCAACAAGGAAATCAATTGTGAGGAGTTGCAGAAGGAATTTTCAAGAATGGATACAAGTTACAAGGGTTGGAGGTTACCAATTCATAGGGTTAAATAGGGTTGTAGATAGGGAAAAATTTAGATTTAATGTATTGAAAACAATAATCTAATTAGATCTATCAAGCACAATAGAGTACGAAATAATACGAAAATCACAATAACAGCACAAAGGCAAACCGATTTCCACGCTAATTCGATTTATCTCCATTGCTCTTCTCCACCTGCATGAGAATGCAATATTTTGAAGGGTTGATAATGGAGGAATGTTGAGTGCTCATTCCTGCAGCATAACGGCTTGACAATGACAATGAAAAATAGAAAGAATGATAGGTAGGGATAGAGATTGATTTTGATAGAGTCTAGATGCTAAACGAATCAACCCCCTAAATGGATTGCAAGAGGCCACATTTATAGAGCAGTGACGTTGACGAAGATAGGATTTGACAAGATTCGACAAGGATTTGATTTTTGACAAAAGAGGAAATACAACGAGATGAGATAAGATTTCAAAAAAGATAGAAAGATTTCATTTCCTGTTTTAAGGAAATAAATCTCGAAAAAGACAAGAAGGATAATCGATGAACAATCTAATTAAATAAATTAATTAGATGCACACAAGTTCAGTTTTAGAAAGAAAGCGAGAAGATCTTTTTAGGATTTTATTAATTAAATAAATTTTGGATTTATTTAATTAACATTGAATTTATGATTTCATTAATTAAATAATATAACTTATTTAATTAACATTAGAAATGATTTAATTAATTAAATAATATAAATTATTTAATTAACATTAGAGGAAGGGAATAAATGAAATTAGTCAAATAAATATGATTTATTTAACTAATTAGATGATGACATGGGTACCTAGGGCAGAGCATGCTACAAGATGCCTAAATGATGTAACGCTGCGACATATGTTGCAAGAGGACAATTTTGGGTGTCTACATTTTTCCCCTCTTTGAGATGATGTTCAAGATAATGTGATTTGTGTCGAGTAACATAATTTCAAAGAAACCAAGGTATGGATACAGGAAAATGGATAATGATATCCTAATATGATGATGCCCCCTCGAGAGGGTAGGCAGGTTGGACAAACATAGGTAGACTCTCAAAATGAAAGGGATGGGTCAAGAAATAAAGATGAAGGAATGAATGATACGTTATGATGCAATGAAAGATGAGCAACCATGATGTTTGATATAGCACTAGACGTTATGCACCAAGATATAAGGACCAAGGTGACGATGTGTCTCATGCCCCAGCGTAATACAACCTTGTCTAGATGTATGAGGAAAGAGGCTTAGAGCATTAAAGTCCTAATGCACAAAGGTATTATGTGACCTTAGATGCAAAGGATAATGCAAAAAGATATTCCAACACACACAAGATATGAATATTAGCCGGAATGATATGGATTTGATGCAAATGCAAGATAAAATGATAACACACACAAGCAAGCAAGCAAGCATGCACAAATGATACAAAAACAAACAAGGTATTGCCCTTGTCAAGTTGTAAACCGTTGATTGATTGACTGATTGATTGATGATGGTGACTAATGATGATAGTGTTGTCATTGTGGGGAAAGACATATCCCTAGATCAACACAAGGATGACTAACAATTGATAGATTGACTTTGATTGATTGGGTTTACAACAAGATTAGGATTAAGACCAAAGGATGTGATTGGATAATTTGACAAGATTGATCGACTTGATTGATATGGATTGACTTGCATTTGAATTATTGCTTGAATTTTTGTTGGCTATTTGATTTTTTTGTATTTTTAGGGATATTTTGATTTTTTTGTATTTTGAAATGTTTTGATTTTTTTGGAATTTTGGAATGTTTTGATTTTTTTGACTTTTAGAATGTTTTGATTTTTGACTTTTGGAATGCTTTGATTTTTTTTGTATTTTGAAATGTTTTGATTTTTTTTTTTGACTTTTGGAATGTTTTGATTTTTTTGGACTTTTGGAATGTTTTGAGGTGTCAAAGGATGAAAATTTGAATAGCCTTTGTGCTAGATACCAATGACAAGGGGAAAACCAAGTCTAGGTGCAAGGGTGGGTGATGGGATAAGGGATAAAAGGCCTATGATATATAAATGGATGGTATGGATGAATGCATCATAAGAGAGCAAGGATGTGATCTCCAAAGACTATGTCGCATAAGAATAACATGCCCCATTCTAGGTACAAGACTTAGGATTTTTCATGACAAAGGTTATGACAATGAGATAATGATATGCTTGTTTAGAAGGGATGAGGTATGTCAAGAGATATCCAAAGAATGTTTCAACACTTTGCCCTTACATCTTCATCAAGATCAAAAGGACTAGGGTGGATAAGTGGACTCAATATGATAGATATGTATGATGGATAAGATGGTAGGTAGGATGGAAATGATATGACATGAAGGATAGGTTGGATAGATAAGATATTGTGCCCCCAAGTGTAAGTGACATAGAAGATCAACCTACACATGATGCTTGTTTGCCAGGTTTTCATCATGGTACTTATCCAAGGCGCCTGTTTACTAGGTTTTCACCATTGGACGAAGGGATTTCTCTTTACTCTTTTTTTTTTCTTTCTTTTAATTTATTTTTTTGACTTTTTGACCTTTTGACTTTTGGATAGGAGGGACTTAAGTGTCTAGTTGCATGAAAGGTGATAGTCCCACTAGGGATGGATGCCATTGCATGGACCATGTCAAATGTCATGATGCTCATAGATGTTGGTAAGGGATGACATGAAAGGGAGATGGATTAGGTAGATGATGGATTATGATGTGGATTATGGAGGACAATAATGGATTATGATGTAGATTATGTCAGGAAGATGATAGGGATTATATGGGACTTATGCAAAAGGTGAATGGGGAGGCTTAGCCAAAAGCATGGACCATAGGAAGATGATGTTGGAGATATGTAGGATGATGAGTGAAGGATGAGTAGGAGGAGTTATGTGGATTTGTTGTGAAATGGAAGGGAACCATGACCAATGGTTGCACACATTGTGATAAACTTTGAAGCTTTTGATGTGGATGGGGTGTAGGAAGCAATGGAGATGTTTGCTTAGGAGATGGTGGATGAAGTGCCTTAGGCACCCACATAGACTTGATAGTTGTATGATTTTTGTTTGGCTTGTGGGATGGAATATGATATTTTTGAATGGAATGTGCATTTTGGATGGGAGGGGATGGTTGGTATTTTTGTGATGTGGATGCCTTAGTTGACTTGATTTCTTTTTGCTTAGGTACCCAAACCGTTTTGTTTTTAGACTTTTCTTTTGAAGGTATGGGCTTATATAGCTTTTTAGATGTACTTGGCTTTGACTTTTTGAAATTGTATTCTAAGGCATTAAGACCTTTAGAATATTTGACTTTATAAATAAAGGCATCCAAATTTTTATTTTTGAATCCCATGGGGTGGATGGAATGAGTGGAAGCTTTATGTTTACACAATGTGTGCATTTGTTGGTCATGACTAGGATATTTAGGGTATTTATGAATGATTGGAATATTAGGTGTTGGAAGCAATGGTGGCAAAGTTGATGGTGGAAGGTGTATGGTCACATGCTTTTGACACTTGTAGGATAATGGAGATGGAATGGCAATGTATGTTTTGGGAATATGATAAGGCTTGTGGTGAAAAGTGGACTTGGGATGCATGGAGGAAGTACCAACATCTTGAGATTGGTGTACTTGGGGTATGCAATGGATAATGGGACTAGGTGTAGGTGGAACACTAGACATGAGTTCCTTATTGGAAAGACCAAGTGGATATGATGGAGGATTTGCAATGGGGTCAATAGTGGATGATGGAGGATTTAAAGGATCTTGAGTATGTTCATTTAGATCCACATTATTGGTTTGATCTTCTATACTAGCTTGGGAGGCAAATGTCTCATCAAGGAAAGCGGATCTTGATGGGGTTTGGGTGGGATCATGAATGGCATAACAGTCAAGGAGTGGATCATTTTGGGCTTCTTGGTCAATGGTAGGGTCTTGGTCAAAGATGGGTATAGGATCAAGTTGCTCATAAATAGCTTCTTCATAGGTAATATCTTGATCATAGAAAATATATATGTTATGGATAGGTTGGATGAAAATGATTTGATCTTGATTAGGACTAGGGCTTGATTTTTCCACATGCATGGGAGTAGATTCTTGATATACCTCTTGGGTTGCTTGAATGGAATTGCAAGGGGATGACTCTTGGAGAGACTTGACATGTTCTTGATGGTCAACAACATGGAGACACGATGGAGGTTGACTTGGACTTATGAGGGGAGACTCTTGACTTGGCTCAAGGGGTTGAGGATGACATGGTTGACTTGAAGGACTTGGCATGATGTTTGAGGACTCTTTTGTATGTTCAAGTATATGTGTTGAATGACATGGAGACAATTGATTCCTTGCTTGTAGCCCTTGGGTCACATCCTTTGTAGGCGGATTGGTGGATTTATGTAATGCCATCAATTTATGTTTTAAATATCTAAGTGTAAGGCATTGGTTTGATGGAGGATTAGATGATGGTGGGGGTAATGAAGAGTTTGATGGGTCAGAAGGTGGAGATGCCCATGGATTAGGACTAGGACATGGTGGATTAGGGATAGGCATTTGATTGGATGGTGGAAAGGGTGTATGGACTAGATTGGTGTTCCCCTTGTCAAAGGTGGCATTAAGACTTAAAGGCTCTTGATGTTGTTGCCAAGGTGGACTTGGGATCCTATGTTCTTGTTGTGATATGGGTGGATACGTTGATGTGGCATTGACATGATAGGTAAATGGGTTTGGTTGGCATGATGATGAAGGTGACACATAGGATTGTGGTTGAAAGTCCTGAGGTTGGAATGGTGTTTGGACTTGTGATATGATTTGTTGTTGTGATGATGATGGAGGGGTTGAATAGGATAATAACTGTTGAAAGGTTGATTGATATGGATAAGGATTGACATTGGAAGAGTTGTGATAGGTCGATGAAGGGGAAAGTTGATATGTGGATGGATGAGGTTGATATGATGATATAGGTGACACATAGGATTGATGTGAAATTTGTTGATGTAGTGATTGGAATAGATAATGTGCTTGTTGGACTTGACCATTGGCCATGAGGTATCAGATTTGCGCTATGAATTGTTGCATTTGAGGTGATTGGTTTTTTTGAAGTTGTTGGATCATGTCATGGACTCTTTGAATGATTTGTTGTTTTAAAGGTGATTGGCTTGTTTGAGCTTCATGAAGCATGTGAATAAGCTCTAGTGCTATGTCTTCAAATGTTATCATGGTATAAAATGATGTTGATTGGATTGAAGAGATGATGATGATGATGATTAGGATATGATGTGGAATGACAAGATTGTATGATTTGGATGATGTGGCAAGTGTTTATTGGAAATTTAACTTGGGAAATATCAAACACAAGATATCACATGTAAATTCATGAACACACACACCAAGAAAAATGATAAGTTTGTCTTTGAAGATTAATGTTATGATTAAGCAAGCACTTGAATACATAACAACAATCCCTATGACTAGTTAAGTGGGTTATGGCCAATTATGTCTCAAGCTTGTTTTCACCAGGTTGACTAAGGGATGATTTGAAAGCAAAATCTTGCCAATAAGCCGGGAGAAAGGGGTAAACCACCCTTCACCTTCACTTCCCAAAGGTATAAAGTTCTTTGGGGCTTAGCTCAGAGTGACAAGATTTCAACTCCCAAACGAGCGTGTCTTTGGATTCACACTCTACTGAGGTCGTCCCTTGGAGGGGTGTGTGCTCCAAGTAGGCCTCCTACAAAGGGTAGGACAAAAGCAAACCAAGTGAGGTGTTTTGGAGGACACACACACTTGATTCACACTCGCAAAGATTAATTTCCCTTAGAAATAAAATGTGTGTAAAATAGTTCAAGCACTTGTTCTTTTTAGATCCCAAATCAAATGTGTATGAAGATAGTGGTTAATTTTAGACCCAATTTTTGATATGTGATTGAAGATAGAATTCATTTTAAGAACCCCAAATCCAAATGTGTTTGCAAACAATGATTGATTTTATGCCCCCAAATTGAAATGTGACAAACAAGATTAAGAGATTAAGGGTGGAATAAGTGCACCTGATTATTTTCGCTGTCCAAGTTGATGTCGTGACTGATCCCAATGCGTTTCCCGCTCCTAGATACCCTGAAAGTCACCAAGACAAGAAAAAAAAAACACAAACTTGCAAGCCAATGTGAGGTTAGGTCAAAAACATATAATATGTTAAAATCTAAACTAAATTAAAAAATAAAAATCTAAATTACTTTAAAAAAGTTAAAGATCTAAATTAAGTTAGAAATTAGAAATCCAACTAAATTAAAAAAAAAAATTTAAAATCTAAGTTAAATTAGAAATCTATATTTAACATCCAAATTAGAAAATTTTAAACCTAACGAAAAATAAATAAATAAAAATCTGAATTAGAAACTTAATCTAATCTTAAAAACAAATCTAAAAAGCTAACCAAAAATAAATAAATAAAAATCTAAATTAGAATCTTACTCTAATCTTAAGAACAAATCTAAATTAGAATTTTAAATAACAAAAGTCAAAATCTATGCCCAAATGAATAAAAAAAATCTAAATTTATATGAAAAAAAAAAAGTAAATCCGAATTATAGAAATCTAAATCTAAATCTAGCAACTGTAAATCTAAATTAAATTAAAAAAAAAATTAAATCTAAATCTAAAATTAGAAAAATTTAAATCTAACTAAATTAAAAAGTTCAAATCTAAATCTAAAATTAGAGAAATTTAAATCTAACTAAAATCTGAACCTAAACTAAAATTAAAATCAAAAATAAAAAACTAAATTAATACTAAAGCTAATCTAAGAAATCGTTGATCACAGATTTTATCCACTACAACTATACAAATCTGTAGAATGGCCGACCAGAGGCTTTTGAAGGGTTTCGACTATGAGTCTCATGGAGTGTAGAGAGGCGAATTAGGACTGGTCACCACCAGTGGATGTGATCTCCGAAGTGATGGTGTAGACTCTAACAGGTGGAGGGCGGCTGGGGAAGATAATGAAGAAAAGTGCATAAATGCGATTAGCAATAGAGACTATGTACGTACAACACCAGCAAAGGTTTATGTTTACTTCATCTCAGCACGACTTTATCTGAAATATAATGATCTACCCAGTGATGAAGGATATGTGTAGGCCGACTAAGTTGAATGCATCATTCCTAAGAATTTTATCGCAGGAAAATCCAATGGCAGTAGGGGGCGGATGAGGCCGATGTGTAAAAGGATGTATGTCAACAGAAATGTGAGAGTAGTGGCCGTGTGTCTTTTTCGAAAAAGAAAGAAAAGGCGCTACCCATTTTGAAGCAAGTGCATGAGCATGCCACAAAGTAATGCTCTCTTATATGCAGATTGGTTTGTGTTAAGGCGACTAGATGAGGCTTTGCTATCAATCCACCATTTTCATAAAAAGATCTGCTAAATCAGAAACCTTTGGTGCATGTATGGGATCTGCGTGCAATGTAAGGGAGATTTTTCAGAGGCAATGTAACAATGGTACCCACTAGAGACTTGACCTGTCAGTGGATGAAGAGACCAATGATTTTATTGTTACAATCTCAGCAAGTGCAGACCACTGTAAATAGACAGGACGATGAATGCAACTATGACAGTGATGGAGGATTGATGAAAGGGACAAACGTTCGGATGAAGGAAACCAATGTCGATGGAGATCTGAATCCAGTGATAGCAATAAGGAACCGATGTGATGATATGATTTGATGATATGTTTGGTTGTTGCCTATAACAGTGTAAGCAAACAGATTGGCGAGATGGTCATTGGTTATTCAAGCTAGAAGACAATAATGATGGGCATTTGATTGATATACATGGCTACAAAAGTGATGGGGGAAACTAGTGTTGTGGAGATGGGTGGCTTGGCATACAATGACAGGGAAATACCACTCTCACAAAAGATCTGTTTGCAGATTTTCTAATGCCTGGGGCATCATGCAAGGAAAGCAGCAACACCAAATGAATTTAAAGATATAGAAATCACTTCAACTGCGAATTCCAAAGTAGATAAAAGTAGATCCCTTGCAAAAATTGACAAATGAAAGTTAGATGAATTTGTACCAGCGATTGAGAAAGCATCCAGCCTACTGAATACAATATCGATCTGTGGAAATCAAAATCTCTCACCAAGTACGCTGCCAATGATGCCAAAGTCTGCAACAATTCACTCTCAAAACTTGACAAATGAGGGTTAGGAAATGCAAAATTTTAGAAGAAAAATCTGCAAAATATATGATTAAATCAAAATACGTCGGGTTCACCAAATGTAGATAGGGAAAAATTCAGATTTAATGTATTGAAAACAATAATCTAATTAGATCTATCAATCACAATAGAGTACGAAATAATACAAAAATTGCAATAAACAACACAAAGGCAAACCGATTTCTGTGCTAATTCAATTTATCTCCATTGCTCTTCTCCACCTGCATGAGAATGCTAGATTTTGAAGGGTTGACAATGGAGGAATGTTGAGTGCTCATTCCTACAGCATAACGACTTGAAAATGACAATGACAAATAGAAAGAATGATAGGTAGGGAAGGAGATTGATTTTTACAGAGTCTGGATGCTAAAAGAAGCAACCCCCTAAATGGATTGCGAGAGGCCGCATTTATAGAGCCGTGACATTGACGAAGATAGGATTTGACGAGATTCGACAAGGATTTGATTTTTGACAAAAGAGGAAATACAACGAGATGGGATAAGATTTCAAAAAAGATAGAAAGATTTCATTTCCTGTTTTAAGGAAATAAATCTTGAAAAAGATGAGAAGGATAATCGATGAACAATCTAATTAAATAAATTAATTAGATGCACACGAGTTCGGTTTTGGAAAGAAAGCGAGAAGATATTTTTAGGATTTTATTAATTAAATAAATTTTGGATTTATTTAATTAACATTGAATTTATGATTTCATTAATTAAATAATATAACTTATTTAATTAAATAATTTAATTGAAATAATATAAATTGTTAATTAACATTAGAGAAGGGAATAAATGAAATTAGTCAAATAAATATGATTTATTTAACTAATTAGATGATGACATGGGTACCTAGGGCAGAGCATGCTACAAGATGCCTAAATGATGTAACGCTGAGACAGGTGTTGCAAGAGGACAATTTTGGGTGTCTACAAGGGTAATAAGCCAGAACCTATGGAAGATAGTGAGGGGCCTCCCTATCATGTAGATTTGTTTGAACCATATATGAAATACACATATTTTTCAGTGTGTCAGGTGTTAGGGATGGATTCCCTAGAATTCATGTCAATGGTGCCAATGGTTATCACAGCAGATATTCAATATTACAATTCCAGGCCATTTGATTATGCTTCATATATTTCTAAGGAGCTTGATTCAGGATTGATGGCTATAAAAGGTGGAGCTTCTATTGTTCATCTCAAAATTATTCATTGTTGATGCACTTAGTGCTATATTTTGGACAGGAGTTAGGTGTATGGCCTCCAGAGATGAGAATTTCTCAGATTGGCAAGGAGGGTGAAGCATTGCCTGTTCAGTTGTGGACTACTATTTGGGACATCAGGTTTGCTGGTTCTAGTTTTATTCATTTTGAAGAGCATTTTGTAAAGACATTGTATAAATTGTATCATTATCCTTGTAATTATTCATTGAATGATGAGATCAAAAGATTCCTTCGGCCTAAAGACTTCAATGGGCCTATTGATCATAAATAGGGAGACTAGTATTGTGTGGAGGGAGCTACAGTAATCAGAGTATATGGATTTGAAGATGCTCCTTTTATTTTGCCAAAGATAGTTCCAAACAGGGTTCCATATTTGGAAATTGTCAAATAGATGGATTACTGTAGTGTGATGCATTTCAGTTCCTTTGAGAAGTAGGCTTTTATGGCTAGTACTTTGTGTTTTGGTGATTTAATTGTATTGGCTAAAGAGGGATATAATTCAATTCTTGATAGACTATTGCATTATAATATGAAAAGAGGACCAACTAGAAAAAACTTTGACCCTGAAGGATATATCAATTTAGCCAAAGAAAGGATTAACTTTGGAGGGTATCAACATGTACCCTATCCTTTTAATGATACAATCAGGAATTTAGATGAAGATGAAGCAGAAATGGCAGTTGAAAGATATAACCAGGGGCTACAATATATTGAGCTATTGTCTTCTAGAGATGAGGAAACACCAAGAGCTAATGTGCCACAGGGTAAAATACAAAAGGTATCCAGGATGAGGACTCAGCAGTATGTCTACCCAGTTAGAGAACAGAGTGTTGAAAGTGGAGATGTTGATGCAAGGAACATGGAATATAGATCATTTGTCTCTGATGATGAGTTTATACATTCCTCAGAGTTCAAGGAATTCTTGTATAAGTAGAAGGGGAAGGAAATAAGGGAGAATGTTGATGATGTTACTTTAGGAAATGAGGAACAATTGTTGGCTCAATTGAGAAGATGTGTGGATGATGAAATGACAAATATGACTCTTGAAGTGGGGAGGAAAATGTTAGAGAGTGCTGGTGTCATGATCTTTCCTAGCCTTGATTTGAACTCTGCATTGGTCTTTGATAGTTTCTTGAAGGGTAGTAATGCTACTCACAAGCTTGATAAGGAAAAGGTGACAGAAGTATATGCAAGATCTAAGTATAATACTGATGAGGTATCATTGATGATATGGGATTTGTACCCACCCCACAGGAAATTAGTGGTAATTGATACAGAGAAGGCATTTGGCCATGTCATGACTCTAAAAGCTAGAGAAGTTGATCCTGTTGCTACTATAGATATTGGGGTAAATATTGCAAAGTTGAATAAAGCACAAATTCAGTTATTGATAAAAGAAAGAGAAATGTACAAAGAAAATAATGAAAATTTCTTGAGAGAAAATGATAGACTCAAAGATTTGGTTGGTGTTTCAATAGGGACAACCAAAATGATCACTCATGGAGAAAGGTATCAGGTGAAAGATCACTGGGTAGGGTCAAGTGCTTATTCTTAGGGAAGGCATGATGCAATTGTTGCAATTGTCAAGAAGAGGTAGGATCATTTGAAATCCTGGTTGAATAAATTGTGGGGAAGATACACTCATACTCTTGCTGCATTGAAGGAGCACACAAGGATGGATGGACAAATCATGGAGAAGTTTCATGAGTTGGCTCAAAGTGATGAGGCTAGCAGTTCTGCACTTGAAGTTGCGAATCATAAAATCAATCGCCATCAAAATTTCTATGATGAATTGCAAGGTGATGAACAAGGGTTAATTGCAGCTGCCGAGAAAACTATGATTAAATTCTCTGATGATAAAGGTGAACTGAAAGAAGCCACTAGGTGGAAAAATGAATGTGAGTCAATGCTAAATGAAATCGTGAAGACAACTGATGTAGAGGATACAACATTAGAAGAAGTGAGCAAGCATAATGAGGAAATGGTCAAGATGGAATTTAGGATCTAGAATGTTGTTGGAGATGCAGACACATATGAGCATCAGGATTATTTGGACCACCTCAATAAGACTCACTTATGGCTAAATAGAGCCTAATTATTCTCTATCTTTTGTTTTGTAATTTGTATTTTCTATTTCTGAAAGGATGTGTCCCTTTGTATTCTCAATGTATAAATGTCCATTTTGAAAACAATATGCAGATATAGGTAGAATAGGATAGAGAATAGAAAATACGATGGAACACCATGTTTCACAAGGCTGAGAATTTGATGTATGTTTTGAAGCCATGGAGATATCAATGAAAATCATCTGATTTGCTAGCGTATTCTGGTGTTAATTGTTGTGTTGTTCCTATTGAAAGAATTATTTATGTTGTCTCTAAGATTGATGTTGCTTGGTTATCTAAATCAACATAACATGTTTATGTCTAGTTTATCAGTACGTATTTTTTGTATCTGTGTGATTGGTTGATATGTTCTTTCAATGAATGATTAAATACTTTTAATTAATCACAGTAATCAGGGAATTTCATTTAGATTAGTAGGGAGAACTTAATAATCACCATCTTGCATGTTTATACTAGTTATGAAAAAAATATGCCAAACAATTTGAATGACCTCCAGAAAGAAGTCAGTTGTTTTAGATTTCATTTGACTTTGTATACTATATAAGGCACTAGTCTCATCGTTTCCATGATATAGTTTCATTCATACTTTTTTACATCTATTAACTGAGCATATTAGGGTTTAGTTTTGAATACTTGTATACAATTTATACCAAATTTGTTTTATTTTGTCCATTTCAATTTTCCATTGTGGACAAATCATGGCATCAAGAGAAGGTCGATAGTCAATTTTGCCTCATTTGTTACAGGTACACCTGCCTAGGTTTAAAAACACCTGAAGAGTAGAAGGTTTAATTGTTTCAAACCTTGTTCTGTTACCCCAAAACATTGTGAAAGCTTGGCAACCTTTTGTGGTTCAAACCTACATTTTTGAGAGCTAACAAATTGGTGACTCTACTGGGGAATAATTTGAGAAAATCTAGTGGCAGGAAGCCTTTCCTTATAGATTCATACAAATTTTTAAATCACGTCTTCAAATAAAGATTCATAATTATGTAGTTTGTAGCTCCCCATCTGAGTCACGCAACTAACAAATTGGCGACTCCGCTGGGGATAACAAAGAATCTGCGCCTTAATCATAGAGTCAGAAGTCTTACATACAGACTCCACTAGGAATAATAAGTAACAATCTTTTTCTCACTTTGAAGAAAGTGAGTGGTGACTCTGATTAAACATTACAATATGAATGGAAGATCTCAATTTAGGGGAGGTCATTCTAGAGCTTCTCATGGAAATAGTAGGTGGACACATAACGATGATAAGGCTGACAAAGGTAAGGGGAAAAGTGAGGACATGTGCTTCACAAACAAAGACAAATCATCAATACCTTATGGTGAGAATTGTTTTGACACATGGAAAGATAGTTCAACATAAGAGCCTTGTACCCTGGAAGATTAGAAAAATCCTTTTTACAACCCTCAGAAACATGTTGAATTTGAAGCTAGAAAACATGCCGAGTTTGAGGCTGGACTCAAAGTTGAACGACTCAGAATTCAAAATGAATATGACCAAAAAATGGAAGGTAATTAGAATGGACCTGCTAATCAGGAAATTCATCAAGAAGATTATGAATGTTTAAGTTATGAGGAAGTTAGGGCATGGTATGAATCTTAGAGAAAGGAAAGGGAAGAGCGGGAAAAGGCCCAAATGATTCAAGCAATGAGAGAATTCAAACTACAAAAAGCTCAGAACATTCCTCACACATCTAGTTTTCCCCCAAAATATGTACCACCCCATAAATAGGGTAATCATGGTGTTGGGTACTCTGAACCACCAAGGATTCCTCACCATCAAATTGGGAATCAATATAGACAGCCAAATCATCCACCTAATATTCCCACACAGCATACAAATAATTATCCACCTCTTGGTCAGCGTCATGTGCCACAACAAAATATGTAGTACAATAACCCTATGTACCAATATCAGCACCCACCTAATCCTCCTCCTTATCAATATACAACCATGATCATACAATTTGATCTAGTAGGGTTTCAATTATACCCATATCCGATGGATAACAGTTGGAGAGGTTTAGTACCCAAGTTTATAGGAAGTAATGCTATCACAACCAAGGATCATTTAAGGAATTTCAATGCCTTCATTTATGATTTGGATGTACCTTATGAATATTTGCATATGATATTATTCATGATGTCCCTTATTGAGGAAGCTAGGGATTGGTTCAATAGCCTGGCAACAACTTCTATTTATTCTCTCCAAATATTTTAGTATCAATTCCTTGAATAATTTGGGAATTTGAGTGCACTAGACATTGCTCTCCATGAACTAATGCGAATTCAGAAAGGTTAGAATGATTCAATCATTGATTTTAACAGAAGATTCAATAAATTGCAGAATTGAATACCTCTTGGATCAAAGTTACCAGACTCTGTAGCATTAAGTGTTTACCTGAATGCATTCGACCCTAAAATAGGGTATTAGCTGAGAAACAAGTTCCCAAGGGACTTCGCTAAAGCACAAAACATAGCATTAACAATTGAGAATAAAAGAAAGGTTGCTGGGATAAAGAATAAGAGAGACAACCCTCGAGCTCCTCAACAAAATAATAATTATCAATATAAGTAGGAGAACACATATAGGAATGAAAGGCCAAGGGCGAGGTTGCATGACATGCCCTATAACACAAACTGGAAGGATGGAAAACCTGTAACAGATAGGTCGAGAAGCAAAGAAACTCCTGATCCATTGAAGAAGAAGGGAACATATATGGTGAATAGTAATTATTTTTGTGAAGTTTGTGATAAACCACACTCCCCTAATTTTTGTGTAGTAGCTCAAAGAATGCAAGGAGAAGGTGTGTTAATGGGAGATGGTGGAGAAGATCACACGATCTACTTAACTTCAAATTATTCTCACCATGTTGAGGAGAGGTACTCATCTTCAGAGGAGGGAGGTTATGAGTATGATGTTGCAGAACAAAGGTACAATGTCCATATGGCTAAGTAGCATGTTTTTTCTGACTCTAAGGATGATTATGTAGAACCACAATCTATTTGGGTGCCTACTTACAATAATTTGAGGAGACTTACTGAGGAAGAGATAGAAAGATTGACTGTTGCTGCAGTAGAAGAAGCCAAGAATAAATATTGGTTGAGAAGTAGGACAGTAAATGAGAAGGAAGGTGTCCCTAGGGGTATCTTTATGAAAGATCAGGGGAAAGAGAAGTTTAAATGGGGGTTCAAAGGAGAAATTCAACAAAACTCTTATAAGCAGTGGGGAGAAACAAAAGGCAAGATCCTATCAAAGGGATGCATTAAAAAGGAGCTACATGGGGGTCAATGGAAATGATGAGTCAGGGGGTGGGGAAAAAGTGAACAAAGGGAGAAACATCCCGAGGAAAAATAAAGGAAGTGATTCCCGGGGTTCTTCTGCTGAAGTTCCTCCAGAGCCTTTGTCACAGGAGTAAGGAGATCATTGCAGAAATGATGAAAATTAAAGATGCAGGGGCGGTCTGGTCATAGGTTGGTGCTGAAATAAAATTAAGAAAGGCGCGGTGCGAAAGTAAAGTGGTTGCTAAGAATAAGTACCTTGGGATCAAGAGTAAACATCCCCACTACGGCTAATATGCTTGGAAGTAAGTATTGACAAATTCCCACTACAGGTTACCGGTTCTTTTCTTTATCCACGTACTCATAAATAACCAGTATTGAGGAATTGCATGATAGATTATGGTGCTGCCATGAATATTATGCCAGTAGGAGTAATAAAACAACTAGGCATGTGGGTGGATACAAATGAAGGAAAATGTTATGCAATGGATAACCAACCTATTCCTGTGGTTGGTATAATGAAAGATGTAGAAGTCAAGTTAGCTACTTACCCTCAAGTAGCTTACAATATTGATATAATAGTGATAGACACCCCTCCTCAATTCAGTATGCTTTTATCAAGGCAATGGATGACGGCTATTGGTGGAAATGTCTAGTTCGATCTATCTTATGCAACCATTCCTGTGAATGGCCAAGAAGTGAAATTGTATAGGGAGCCGAGGATGAATCAACTCATTGATTGTGTGCCACAAGACCAAATCAATTGCTTTTGTGATGTGGATTTTGGGAGTTTCAAAATAGAACCTGCACATCTAGAATTGACTAATAGTGATCCTATTGAGAAGTAAGCATTTGTACTAGTGAAAGCTGTAAAAGCTTTCAGACCATATCTTGTTGGAGCAAAGGTAGTTGCTTATGTTCCTCATGCAGCTGTCAAGGATATTCTGACATAGTCTGAAGTAACAAGTAAAAGATGCAAATGGATTAACAAAATCCAAGAATTTGACTTGGAGATTCAAATTACTAAACTAGTCAGAGGTCAGCGTTTGGCTAAATTAATGGTAGAGGCAAATTTTGAAGCAAATCAAATTTACAATGTAGAAGAAGAAGATGTAATTGCAAGCATTGAGCATACTCAATGGTATACGAATATCATGCATTATCTTAAATATATGAAGTGTCCAGAAGGATTGAATGATAATCAAAAAAGAATGTTGAAGTTGCAGGCATCTAAATATGTTTTTATGGATGGGGATTTATTTTGGAAAAATAGGGATGGTGTATTATTGTTGTGTCTGGATGAATTTCAAGCTAAACATGTTTTGAGTGAAATGCACGAAGGGGTTTGCGAAGGACATTACTCAGAAAAAACAACTACTCATAAAATCCTCAGGGCAGGGTATTATTGGCCTAAGATTTTTAATGACTCTTTTGCATATGTGAGAAAATGCGAAGCTTGCCAGAAGTTCTCTAGAAAATTGAAATATCAGGGAGCTTTGCCATTATGACATTTGCAGGTTGATGCCCCTTTTCATCAATGGGGAATTGATTTCATCAGAGAGATACAAGAAAAATCAAGTGGTGGACATAGGTGGATATTGGTGGCCACTGATTATTTTACCAAGTGGGTAGAGGCCATCCCAACTAAACAAGCTACAAGTAAGGTGGTGACATAGTTCCTGATGGATAATATAATTACTAGATTTGGTACACCAATGAGGTTGATTACTGACAATGGGATGTGTTTTAGATCAGATGAATTTAGAGGCTTCTGTAGCACATATGGTATTTCCATCTCTTATGCAGCTCCTTATCATCCACAGGCTAATGGACAAGCAGAATCTAGCAATAAGATTTTCCTAAAGATTATAAGAAGGATGCTAGGTTAAAACAAGAAGGCTTGGGATTCAAAATTAAGACTAGTTGTATGGGATGATAGAATTATGGTGAAGAAGGCAATTGGGAAGTCCCCATTTGAGTTAGTGTATGGAGCACAAGCTAGGATGCCTTTGCAGAACTTGTTACCAGTTTACAAGTTTGTTCTTTAGGAAGATTTGGATATTCCTAAACCCGTGGAGGAAAGAATGGAGCAGCTAGCTGAATTGGATGAAATAAGGAGAGTGGCTCAAAATCAAAATATAAAGTTGCAGACATAGATGAAATATTTATTTGACAAAAAAGAAAAGGATAAGAAATTTGGAGAAAGTGATCTGGTACTGATGTGGAATGCAAGGTGCCAGGAAAAGGGAAAACATGGGAAGTTTGAAGCCTTATGGCTAGGGCCTTTTGTGGTGATTGGAAAGAAAGGTGAAGACTCATACTATTTGTAGAATATGGCTAGTGAGGATCAGAAATTTCCTATACATGGGCAATTTCTGAAACATTTTTTCTCTTGAAATAACACAGAGGATTAAGGGTTGCCAGTGCATGGACAACTCTTAATGATCCTCTTTAAAATTCTTTTCCATGCATAGTAGTTTAGGAAATAAAAGGAACATGATTTGTAAGTACATGGACAATCCTGATTTTCCTTCTTTTAAAATAAATTCTTCCATGTATAGTAGTATAGGGTCTCATTCATTGCCATTGCCATTTGTTTCATTCTGCTCACATGTTCCATCACTTTGAGTTTGGTCTACTCACCCATAAATCTAAGTCCTTGTAATGATCTTACTATAATTCATCCCCAGATAGAGCCATTGTTAGAACTGTAAAATTTTGAAATTTTTACAGTCTATTGCATTCAAGAGTTCCAGCATTGAGTCCTTATCATAAGCATAAAATTCCCTCTTTGTATTGTCTTGCTTATTTTCTATCATAAAATCCATTGAATCCATCAAGTCCTTCATTTTTCATTAAAAGATCCGAATCGGCAAGACATAGTAAAAGTCTCCCCAACTTGATTTTTCACTAATGTATGTTTGTTGCACACTATCAGTAGGAAAATTTTCTTGTTTCGGCGACAAAAGGAGTCCGGCAAAGGGAGTCATTATCAGAGTGAAGTCATAGTGAATACATTGTTTTTCGCTGACTAGTGCATTTGGGAGTATATCAGTCAAGCTAAACGTGTTCGAGAGAATGTCTCAGTGAACTATTTTTGCTTGCTGACAGGGATCTATAAAAAACATATTGGCATATGTTGGGGCATCGATGTAATGTTAGGGCGAATGCCATATGTCATACTAACTAATGCATAATGGGGTTGTTTCGGCTAGACTAATTGGTATCGGCATGAACTCATAACGAAATCATTTTGTCTTACCAACTAACTTGCAACAAATGTCTCGGTAAGACTTATGTGCATTGGGGAAGGTCATAGTGAAGTGGCTATTTTTTGGCTAAACCAAGTTCAAGGGTATTCAAAAGTTGTTGGTGAGAAGCTATAAAGTCTTGCTGAGTTAAAACTTATGCCGATAAGAGATGTGCATCACCAGGAAAATATGTTTTCGATATGAGCTTCACCGAGGTTTAAAAGATATACCGACAAAATACTTTGAGGTGAGTCGTGCCGAATGGAGTAATCTAGAGAAGTGATTTCGGTAAGAAATTTGGTATCAATATATGGTCATGGTGAACTTTTGTTGTCTCACCAAACAACATGCGAGGGTCACTCTGTCGACATAAAATTTGTGATGTCTCACTGAATGACATATGGTTTTTGTTTCAGCCAAGTTAAAGGTTTTCAATAGAATGTCTTGGCGAGTGTTTGCAGTCTTGCCGATAAAGTTGAATGTGTGGCTTTCGGTGGGAGTTTGCTCGTGTCTCGGAAATTTAGGGTGGATGAAGGAGTATCTCAGGGAAACATAAAACTATCTACATAACATCTCACCAACTTTGAAAGTGATAGCAAAGCAGGTGAAATGAAGATTGCATCGGCAAGAGTACAAATGTGTCTCGGCAATCCAAGGTAAATGAAGACTTTCGGTGAAACAGGATGAAGTCTGTGAGAGGTCTCCCCAAAATTTGTAGGTTATAGCAAAGAGCATAAAGATAAAGGATTTTGGTCAGTGTGAGAATATTAATGTCTCAGTGACTTGAAAATGCTTTGAAGAATACATATTGGTATGGCACCATGAAGTCTATGTGACATCTCCCTAACTTGGAATTGTCATAGTGACATGAAAGACAAAAGCGTGAGTCATCAAGTTGATTCCAGGTGTTGGTATGACCATAGAATGTCTTGGCAAATGGTTAAGTAAACATTGAAAAGGGATTTCACCCCAGATTTGAAATTTTCTCATTGATAGGACATTTGATGCGACAGTGCAATTTCAAAGGAGGCTTCATTCATGCTTCGTTAATGGTGTGATGGGATAAAATAGTAATGTTTTAATCAATTCCTCATTTCTGAATTGATTGTTGGCGAATTGCATGTTGAACAAAGAACTGAGACATTTTTTTAGTCTAAGGAGCTCAAGCAGAATACTGTAAGTAATTGCATCATTGGTTTTCACATTTTGATTTTGTAACCTTGAAAAATGGAGTCTTCTGGTTTTGGAAAGGGTAAGGGTAGAAAGCTTGGTGAGAGTAGTTAGTCAAAGGGAAAGAAACAAAACAATGATACAAAGCATGAAGGCATTGAACAAAGGTTGAATCAAGACCTTATTGATCAATTACCTAGTTCAGGGCCTAAAGCTAGAAGGTCCGCACAACTTAGGGCAGAAGTTGATAAGTTGGATGATAAATGCAAGTTTATAGGTGATGTCTGGACTACTGTAAGAGGGTATGAGCTTTTCAATTTTCACTACCATAGGAGGAACCATTTTGAGCTAGTCTGTAATCCATGGAAGTTGAATGTAGGGAAATTGGTGTGCCCTAATGTATTTGTTAATGCTGAATTGGTAAAATTGCTTGCTGATCATTATAATCCAAAACATAAAGCTATATGTGATCCTTCTAGAAAACCACAGATACATGTGTCAAAAGAAGCAATTGGTGAAGTTTTCAAACTGGAAGGGTTTTGCAATGAGGAAATCAATTGTGAGGAGTTGCAAAAGGAATTTTCAAGAATGGATACAAGTTACAAGGGTTGGAGGTTACCAATTCACAGGGTTAAATAGGGTAATAAGCTAGAACCTCTGGAAGATAGGGAGGGGCCTCCCTATCATGTAGATTTGTTTGAACCATATATGAAATACACATATTTTTAAGTGTGTCAGGTGTTAGGGATGGATGTCCTGGAATTCATGTCAATGGTGCCAATGGTTATCATAGCAGATATTCAATATCACAATTCCAGGCCATTTGATTATGCTTCATATATTTCTAAGGAGCTTGATTTAGGATTGATGGCTATAAAAGGTGGAGCTTCTATTGTTCATCTCATAAATTATTCATTGTTGATACACTTAGTGCTATATTTCAAACATGAGTTAGGGGTATCACCTCTAGAGATGAGAATTTCTCAGATTGGCAAGGAGGTTGAAGCATTGCCTGTTCAGTTGTGGAATGTTATTTGGGATAGCAGGTTTGCTGGTTCTAGTTTTATTCATTTTGAAGAGAATTTTGTAAAAACATTGTATAAATTGTATCATTATCCTTGTAATTATTCATTGACTGATGAGATCAAAAGATTCCTTCGGCCTAAGGACTTCAATGGGCCTATTGATCATAACTGGGGAGATTGGTATTGTTTGGAGGGAGCTATAGTAATTGGAGTATATCGATTTGAAGATGCTCCTTTTATTTTGCCAAGGATAGTTCCAAATAGGGTTGCATATTTGGAAATTGTCAGACAGATGGATTATTGTAGTGTGATGCATTTCAGTTCCTTTGGGAAGCAGGCTTTGCTGCTCCTAGTACTGTGTTTGAGTAGGAGGCACAGGCTGTATTGGATAAGAAGAGGGATATAATTCAATTCTTAGTAGAGGCTACTAATATGAAAAGAGGGATTCAACGGGGAAAAACTTGACCACGAGAAGGATATATCAATTTCGACCAAAGAAATGGTCTAAATTTGGAGGGTGACATGTACATATGTTTAGATGATATGAAATCAGTATCTAAGATAGAAGATAGAAAAACGAAATGGTAGTTAGAAAGATACTATGGGGGACATTTGGGGGCTGTTGTAGCTTCTAGGAATGAGGAAACACCAAAGAGCTAATGTTCCATAGAGGGGAAAATAAGTATCTAGGATGGGGGAGCTCAGCAGTATATGCACTTGATTAGAAAGCGAGTGTTGAAAGTGGAGATGTTGATGCAAGGCACATGGAATATAGATCATTTGTCTCTAATGATGAGTTTATACATTCCCTAGAGTTCAAGGCATTCTTGTATAAGTAAAAGGGGAAGGAAATAAGGGAGAATGTTGATGATGTTACTTTAGGAAATGAGGAACAATTGTTGGCTCAATTGAGAAGATGTGTGGTAATGAAATGACAAATATGACTCCTGAAGTGGGGAGGAAAATGTGAGAGTGCTGGTGTCATGATCTTTCCTGGCCTTGATTTGAACTCTACATTGGTCTTTGATAGTTTCTTGAAGGGCAGTAATGCTACTCACAAGCTTGATAAGGAAAAGGTGACAGAAGTATATGCAGGATCCAAGTATAATACTGATGAGGGATCATTGATGATATGGGATTTGTACCCACCCCACAAGAAATCAGTGGTAATTGATACAGAGAAGGAATTTGGTCATGTCATGACTCTAAAAGCTAGAGAAGTTGATCTTGTTCCTACTACAGATATTGGGGTAAATATTGCAAAGTTGAATAAAGCACAAATTTAGTTATTGATAAAAGAAAGAGAAGTGTACAAAGCAAATATTGAAAATTTGTTGAGAGAAAATGATAGACTCAGATTTGGTTGGTGTTTCAATGGGGACAACCAAAATGACCACTCATGGAGAAATCTCTCAGGTGAAAGACCACTAGGTAGGGTCAAGTGCTTATTCTCAGGGAAGGCATGATGCAATTGTTGTAATTGTCAAGAAGAGGTAGGATCATTTGACATCCTGGTTGAATAAATTGTGGGGAAGATACACTCATACTCTTGCTGCATTGAAGGAGCACACAAGGATGGATGGATGAATCATGGAGAAGTTTCATGAGTTGGCTCAAAGTAGTTCTGCACTTGAAGCTACAAATCATATAATCAATTGCCATCAAAATTTGTATGATGAATTGCAAGGGGATGAACAGGGGTTAACTACAGTTGCCGAGAAAACTATGATTAAATTCTCTGATGATAAAGGTGAATTAAAAGAAGCCACCAGGTGGAAAAATGAATGTGAGTCAATGCTGAATGAAATCATGAAGACAACTTCTACAGAGGATACAACATTGGAATAAGTGAGCAAGCAAAATGAGGAAATGGTCAAGATGGAAATCACGATCCAAAATGTTGTTGGAGATGCAGACACATATGAGTTCCTTGATTATTTGGTCCACCTCAATAAGACTCACTTATGGCTAAATAAAGCCTAAATATTCTCTATCTTTTGTTTTGTAATTTGTATTTTCTATTTCCAAAAGGATGCATCCTTTCGTATTCTCAATGTATAAATGTCCATTTTGAAAATAATATGCAAATATAGGCAGAATAGGATAGAGAATACAAAATACGGTGGAACACCATGTTTCACAGGGCTGAGACTCTGATGTATGTTTTGAAGCCATGGAGATATCAATGAAAATAATCTGATTTGTTGGCATATTCTAGTGTTAATTGTTGTGTAGTGCCTATTGAAAGAATTATTTATGTTGTCTCTAAGATTGATGTTGCTTGGTTATCTAATTCAACATAACATGTTTCTATCTGGTTTATCAGTACGTATTTTCCGTATCAGTGTGATTGGTTGATAGGTTCTTTCAAGGAAGGATTAAATCCTTTTAATTAATCATAGTAATCAAGGAATTTCATTTAGATCAGTAAGGAGAACTTAATAATCACCATCTTGCATGTTTATACTAGTTATAAACAAAATATGCCAAACAATTTGAATGACCTCCAGAAAGAAGTTAGTTGTTTTAGATTTCATTTGACTCTATCTACTATATAAGGCACTGGTCTCACCGTTTCCATCATTTAGTTTCATTCATACTTTTTTACATCTGTTAACTGAGCATATTAGGGTTTAGTTTTGAATATTGGTATACAATTTATACCAAATTTGTTTTATTTTGTCCATTTCAATTTTCCATTGTGGAAAAATCATGGCATGAAGAGAAGGTCGATAGTCAAGTCTGCCTCATTTGTTACAAGTATACCCGCCTAGGTTTAGAAACACCTGAAGAGTAGAAGGTTTAATTGTTTCAAACCTTGTTCTATTACCCCAAAATGTTGTGAAAGCTTGGCAACCGTTCATGGTTCAAACCTGCATTTTTGAGAGCTAATAGGTGCTTCTTTATATCTGAGATAGTTGAATCCTAGATTAAAATATGGTATTAGATGGGTAGTATAATGATAAAATTGAGGTCCATTGAACACAAATTATGAACACAATTTACTGGACTATGAATAGTGTTACAATTATAATTATTTATCCTTTACCTACCTCTGCATTAATGAAAAAGATAACAGATATTGGAAGTTCATTACATGTCTCATGTATGTGTTAGTATTTTAATTATGTTTAAGTTGTTCAAGAGCTTGATTAGGTCAAGAATATGTTTTACAAGCTCTGTTCTCTTGACACTGCTCAACATTTTCCCTACACATTTTCTCTTCAATCCAGATATTTCTTAACTCCTTCCCTTGTTAGCTGTACTTAGTTGAGGCTCCTGCTTGGGGTGTAATGATTTTTCCTACCCATGCATCTTGTAGTGTATGTCACATGATCAATGTCTCTTGCTGAAGCATGGATAACCTTTCATGGAATTTTTTACATTTAATGGTGGAGCTAATTTTCCATTTATAGGAATAATGTTTTAATTTGTATGGAGTAAGTCTTTTTCATATTAGAACGTGTTTATGAAGCTTGTCTTTGCGGGGATTCTCTGAGTGGGAACAACAAGCTGTGTTGATTAGGTGAGGTTATTTTCCTTACCATACAGAGAAATGGTGGCATTATCAATATGTGCTTATAAGAATGCTGTGCAGTGATGGAATATTACCGCACAATGACAATTGATTACCAAATTCAAATTTTTAATATATTTACATTATTATACACCAAGATGAGTATCTATTCTATGATTTAAGAACCCAAAATAAAGAGAATATTATTCAAGGTTGCCATTTGTTTACTTTCTCTTAGAAACTTGTTTAATCAGCTAGACCCTCAGAATGTCTTGCTAATAACTAGTAGTGTTCAAAATTCCTGAAGAGGTCAGATCGGTGTGACAGTGGATCTGTCTTGCCGATGGAAGTCATCGGCAAGACATGGACTATCAAAGTGATTTTTCTATCCTATGTCCATGATTTATCTCTCACTGATGGGTTGGCTTCAGTGGTCATCGCCAAGAGTCTCCGCAATGGTACATTTCAACGATTTTTTTTTTCAAAATTGCATTATTTCGTTGCAATTTTGACGAAGGCCATCAACGAATCGCCGAAAAGGTTTGATGAAGTTGCTATAGCTATGATGAAAGATTCATCATAACTCCTTTCCCATTTCGTTGAAATGGCAATGAACTTCTGGTGTTGATTTGTCGACACTCCTTGCCCATTTTGTCGAAATGGTGATGAACTTCTAGTGTTGTTTCGATGCTACTCCTTGCCCATTTCATCGAAATGGTGATGAACTTCTAGTGTTGTTTTGACGCTACTCCTTTCCCATTTCATCGAAATGGCGATGACTTTTGGCATTGTTTCGACGCTACTCCTTGCCCATTTCATCGAAATGGTGACAAAATTTTGGTGTTGTTTTGACGCTACTCCTTTCCCATTTCATCAAAATGGAGATGAACTTTTGGTGTTGTTTCGATGCTTCAGAAGAGCCATTGCAATTCAATTTTGGTTGTAATTCGTCGGTAGATACATGAAGTTTTTGTCGATATTCTAACGAACATTTGAGTCATTGTATGATGCCGACGACCAAAAAATCTACGCTATTATTTCTACATTTTGTCATCAGAATTTCGATGAAAAAATAGCAACAAATTTTTTTTCGTCAATTCGTCAATTTTTCGACAATTGTTTGTTGAACGACCGATGAACGTTTGTCAGAAAATGGAGTCAAATTCAGTAGTGTAAGTGTTTTAATAAAATAATGTTTTAGTAAGCTTTTTACTCAAAAGGGTTTTTCTCATATATATCTTGTGTAATCTATAAAATATATGCTTGGATGATTATCATTTTATATATTTTAATAATGGTTAGTATCCTAAGATCCTAATTTCTAACATGGTATCAAAACAGGTTTGGCTATAATAATAATTTTTGTAAGTTATACCATTAAGTAATTTCAAAACTCTCCTAAAATCAAGTTGACACATTCAAGTAAGCATATTTCATGAAATTATTTTGAAATTGATGTGCTTATTTCTTCTATTATCCAAAGAGTATATACAAACATTTACATTTTTAACATTGAAAATAGGAAAAATTAAAGTAGAAATTTCTTTGAAATAAATGAAGCTATAACTTTTTTGGTTCATTTGAAATTTTTTTCATAGTAACTA
>VDFB02355783.1:0-33494 GCA_007258455.2 Sequoia sempervirens | reverse complement strand
CTCTTAAACAAATTCATTTTGGTTCTTATGGGAGGCATTATGTCAAAAAAATAATCCACGTGCCTTGTCTATGTTTCTCACATTTTACATAAAATGTCTATATGTACAATTGTAATTACATCATCTAAAAAAAATTAAATCTTACTGCTTCAATTCGATGTCCATGCCACATGAAACTCTCAATACTTCAAGGACATTTTATCAATTTTTCACACATTATTGATGATGCTTTCATATTTTAGTAGAGCTTTAATTTCCATTATTTGATACATTTGGCTCCCCCACCACGAATGACAAGCAAACCTACAAGGTATTTGAACTAATGATTACTTATGGATACTGCTTTGGTCCCCTAACCCTTCATTCACACCCCAACCAAGGGAATGGTAGATTAAGTAACAAGGGAGAATCAAATCTAACTCATTGCCTTCTCCCCTCTATTTTCTTTGCATCGATAAGAAAGTCGTGACAAATAAGAAGAGAATTGAGCATCAAAGACATGACCAAACTTACAACATTTGATAAAATAACCATATCTTGTTCAAAGCCTTCATTTGGTCACGAGTAGGGAAGATACTAGCGCCAATTAAGGCATCTAGCTACTAGCATCAATTAAGGAGCCTAGCTTGACACCCACCAGCTAGATTTTCTTTAGAGTTTCCAAGACCTTTTTAACAAATCTATTGTTTGTATTCTAAAATAATTGCACTTTACAAGACCATATATCTTTAAGGTATAGTGTGGAACAATTCATGTGTTTGCATGTGTCAACATTTTGCATAAATGATTGCCAAGGTATTTGCAACTTTAAAATTTAATCAAATCTATCTATCCTTTTTATTTTGATGGATGTCCAAGCTCTCTCTCTTCATGTTTTAGCATAAGTTAAGAGATTTTTAGCAAAGATTACTTATTTGGATTGGAAACCTATGTGTTTATGTTGTAGAAACTCAACAGTGATTTTTTGAAACGTTCATGCAAGTTAAAAAGTTGGTAAACTTTTCAACTACAATTATGCTTTGAAACTCCACATTACACTTGCCTACTAGGCTTTTGATTTCAATGTGTAGTGGAACCAATGTTTTGAACCCCACATACATGTTGGTACTCTACTATGAATCCCTTCCTAATTATATTACTCAAGATTTCAATATTTACTTGCATGTGTGTAACAACTACATAATTGTCAAAATAGCCTAAAATCCCACCCCCTTGCAAGCTTGCACAAAAAAGGCAAACTATTTAATTGACAATGTAATGCATGTAAGGTTTCAAGCTTTGCACATGTTTGTAATTGTTACATGGTTGTAGCTAAAGACCGCGTCACTACCCTTTTCTATTTCACCAAACCTTTGAATTACAAATGCAAACACAAACTACACCTACAATGTTTTGACTTACAAATGTAAACAAAAACCTCACCCATTATGTTACTCAGACTCCTTGACTTACAAATGCAAATGGAAGTGTCACCAATAATGTTTTTTGATATTGACAAGCACGATTGAAAGGGCCCAAACCCTTGTACAACAACATAGCCAAAAAAATAAACGAAACATGTACAATGAGCAATGGGACCGACCAAACCACTCAACCAAACCAAAAAGAGTGGTGTACAACTGTAGCCAAGCTGCCAATAACAAGTACAAACAAATGATAAAGTTGGAACACCTGGGGTCCCACTTAGGAAATACCAAACCTTGCACAAATTGGCACCTCACCCAACACTCCAGCATGAGTTTGGGATAAAGATTTAAGAATTGGCTCCACCAATAATGTTATTCAAACTTTTGACTTACAAATGTAAAAGTTTGCCCATAATGTTTTTTTGACTTACAAATGTAAAAGTTCGTCCATAATGTTCTTTTGACTTACAAATGCAAATGGAAACTCTAACCATAATGTTTTTTATTAAAATAAGAAAGAAACAAGAGTCTCAACCCTTTACAAAACTATCATAAGGCAAGGAAAGATAGGCCCAAGCTAGCCAAAAACAGCAAAGAAACAACACAACCAAAGAAACAGTTGCAACCAACCTACCATAAACAATGACGAACAATTGAAAAAGTTGGGATACCCGAGGTCCCACTTAGACAATACCAAGCCTAGAACAAGTTGGCCTCTCGCTCAACACTCAAACATGAGTTTGGGGAAGTGGTATAGGAAGACCATAATATTACTCATAACTTTTGGACTTGTATTGCACTTTTACAGAGTATAAACATGCACGAGTCTCAATTCCCCATAAACAATGTTACTTCAAACTTTTCATTCTCAAATGTAAAGTTACAAAAGTACACATACGTTTCAAGCTCACACGCATGTTTGTAATTGTTACATGATTGCAGCTAAAGCCACATCCCTCATCTTCTATACTTCACTAGACCTTTGACTTATAAATGTGAACAGAAACTCTATCCATAATGTTGCTCGAACTTTTGGCTTACAAATGTAAACAAAACCTTTACCCATTATACTCCTTAGACTTTTGACTAATAATTGCAAACACAAACTCCAATAATGTTACTCTTTTGACTTACAAATGTAAATAGAAACTCTCCCAAATAATGTTATTCAAACTTTTTGACTTACAAATGCAGATAGAAACTTTGTTCATAATGTTACTCAAACTTTTAAACTCATGTTACACATTTACAAATTATCAACATGCATATGAATCTTGACTCCTCATCAAATAAAGCTACCCCAAACTTTTCATTCTCAAATGTAAGTTACAAAAGTGCATAGGTCCCACATGCATGTGTAATTTACATGTTCATGTGCATTGGAAGCCAGCACTTTTGATTTGTCCTTTCATGCAACCAATAATATAGAATCATGCAATGAACTTGCTAAGCCACAAGTTTCGTGTATTGAGTTCTTGGCAAAGTTTCCATATTTTGTGTTTATGTCTACCATAATGGTTAAGAATACAACACTAGAACAAAATCCCTTATTTACATGCTTTGACGAATGTTTGTAATGTGCTCCAACATTGTCAAAGGTTTGAGGAGATTTAAGTTTACACCCACTAGTTGTATCTATAAACTTTTCAAACAAGAAAATTCCACATGACAATTTAAAAAGAACTTATTTTATTATTCTGATTCAAATATAATGCTTCATTTTAGGGCACTGGTACAAACATTAAAATGCTCTTAGTATTTTGACAAAATTGAAATATTTGGGACAACACTTTGAGTGACCTTCGAACAATCTCTATTTTATGATTGTCCTAAAAATTGAAGCATGACACATACTAACAATTGACTTTATGACTCATACATTATTGACAACCTAAAACAACCAAGGTTGTTTCCTAGATCACCTATCGGAGACTATTTGACATTAATATTTAAGACTCAATAAAACCTAGACTACAGATAACTTTTACAAATGAATTGCAATACATGCACAAGCTTTGAGAAGAAGAGATGATCGATGGATTTTGAATTTGATCAACTCAATTTAAAATTTCCAGCATTAAAATTTGAGGACAACAACTAGCTCTAATTAGGGATAAGAACTTCAAGGACATAATCAACCCTAGAATCTCAAGGGTTGTACAGTATCTTACCTGTTGGGTCCCATAGCCCCAGAGTCAAGACATTTTTACACAACATGACAATTAACAACAAGAAACTTTAGACAATTAAAATGAGACCAAATTAAAACTAATGTACCATAAAAATAGGACCAAACACAACAAAATTATTGTCTCCTATATACATGTGTCGTGCCCCCGAAACAATAACACTAAAATATAAAGAATAGAAATACAAATAAATAAAAATAAATAAATAACAAAATAAATATTAAAATTATAAATGTAAATATTAACAATTTTAAATTTCACTGTAATTATAATCATACTATAAGTATTGAAATATTTATTAAACTAATAAAAGATTAATAAAATAATAATAATAAATATATTCGAAATATCATTATAATTCTAATCACCATTGATAATATTATAGTTATAAATGTTGTTATCAAAATAAACATCATGTAATCATTTTTTATAATGAGCATGTTATTAAATAAATATTAAATCAAAGCATTGGTAAAGACAATGATCCCTACTATTATGATATTGCTATCAAGATTCAATCGTGTAGTTTTAAGAGACAAACTCATTGACCCATGTTTCATGAGTAGTGGCTCACAAGAACCCGTCTCTCATGATAATGAATGGTCCACTTAGCACTCATTGCATCTACATGATGCTCACAGAGGTGAAGCATTGGGCCTTCCCAGGAGGTCACCCATCCCAGTACTACTCTAGCTCAAGCGCACTTAACTGTGGAGCTTTCCCCAAGGTTAAGCCCGCCTAGCTTGCAACCCCATTTGAAAAACCTTCAAACAGTGTTGTGCCTTATGAACCATTCATTATAGAGCCCCTTTAGCCCATCAATTGATCCCTACCACCTTCAAAAAGTCAACGATCATTAAAGCAAACTAATGCAGTAATTAAGATACAAATCGATTTTTCTGAAAGGTATCGCTCAACCTTCCAAAGGCAATGAAGGGATACGCCTCTAGCAAAGGATGTGACTTCCATATCATATCAGGTATTTGAAGGTAGTCATTTTTCAAATCAAAGACCATCAGGATTGCGGAATCAGTATATTATTCAATCAAAGATCTGGAAAGATACCAAATGAAAAATAAGGATAAAATATATCGTCAAGAATATATTTGAGTTGTAAGTTTAATATTATTATAAATATAGATATATATATATATATTATTTACAATTGTGCAATAATGATGCTTGCAGCAATTAATGAGCCCTATAAGTAATTATGACTCTTTAATATAAATGAATAGATTGTATATGTACTTATGTATGTCCTTACCCTATGATCAATCAAATATAAGGTTGAAGGAAGCAAGTTAGGAGGATGCAGTCTACGAGCTCCCCCATGTTAAGTAACCCACCTCAAGGGTGGTATTGTCTTGGTTCGGATATTCCTATCGCTTGGGGCCAAAGGGTGGGTTGCCTTGGTCGAACTCTCGTGCTCTTGGACTTAGATGGGTTGAGTAGTTTACAGGCACCCTTTCAAGGCTTCCCTATCAAACCAAATTATGATTGGTTGTCAGGATGGATTCAAAGAATTGCAATTACAAGGGGATGGGCAAGATAGCATGGATAGGAAAAGCAGAGACAAGTGTATCCACTAAGTAGCCCACCTTAAGGGTGGAATTGTCTTGGTTTGGACGTTCCTGTCGCTTGGGGCCAAGGGGTGGGTTGTCTTGGTCGAATGCTCGTGCTCTTGGGCTTAGATGGATAGCTTTGGGCGAACTTATCCCGCTTCTCATCCAAGTCTCGATGTGATTAAACTTCCATTATGCATTACGAATATTGGTAGTCTAGGTAGTATTGGAATAGTTATGTCTTTTAAATTGATAAAACATTTATGATGTTTTGATCACATGAATTACACTTCCAATATTATCTAACATGATTGCAAGACCTAAAGCCAAGATTTATCTTGTTAGAAGCATTTAAGTGGTAAGTTACAGCCCTAACCACATTAAGCTTGTGATTCTAGGACAAGATTTAGGGTTATCCCAAAAGGGGACTTTACAATATGGTAGGGGACAAGCTACCTCTATTTTTTAAAATCATTCGAATGAATCCATTGATAGTCTTAAAGAAGTAGATACCCTAGTGAAACTATCGATTGAAATTGTGAAGTGTTTGTAGACCAAGTTGTCATTTTGTGTTCTTTGTGGGAAGTTCACAGCTTTCAAGACATGTAGGCCTAAGGAACTATCTACCACACCAAGCTCTCCATTCTTCACTACATAAATTAAAATCTATTCAATTTCATTGACACTGGCATGCATTATTTCTGTCACATCCCTACATCAAGTCAACTTTCTCATTTTTAGTGTTTGAATATTTTCTTTGCCACATGAACTTGAGAAGAGGGGCTCTTGGAAAAGATATATTTTCTGAAGTTTTGAGATGAGCGAATTTTAATCTACCTTGTTTTCATGTCCCACAAATTCCATGGTCATAGGATCACCCTCTTTGTGACAAAAAGACCTTTGCTGCAATCATCTTAAAGAATTCTTCTTCCATAGATTTGAAAAGAGAAGAGGAGAATGACAAATATGCTTTCTCAAATTTATCATCTAATAAACCTTCTTCAAGGATAAATGGAGAAAGAGAAACAATACCCTCTTCACAAAGAAAATATGTCAGATGCCTAAAGAAATCAACTTGGAATAAAGATTTTGTGGTGTTGAAAATCATTTAGAACTTGTTCACTGTTCAATTCTCATCCTCTTAAAACCTCTTAACATATCGAAGTTCTTTGGGATAGCTCCAGCAAGATGCACCAATTCATGGTTGAGATCTAGATTTGATTGCCCACCGACCACCAATTGCAATTTCAACACATATTACACTCATAGGGCTGACATCTCTTCATTTTTGCATGTTGTGAGCATTTCAATAGGGAGGCAAAGAGAATGAGATACTTTCAAATTTTCATTGACCCAAGTTGTATACAACTTCTTCCATTGAAAAATTCTTCACATTCTTCCTTATTGTCTTCATAATGTATATGGCATTTCAACAGAGTTTCCTAATAGGGAAACAGGGGGACAAGGGGATAGGTTTTGGGGACAGAGGGACGAAGGGGATGGCAGCGTAGGAGCACCAAGGCAGCAAGGATATAGTACTTGAAAAATTATTTATGAAAAAATTGCAAGGAATAAGTATAAGAATTGTGAATGAAACTCTACCATACCAAGTAAAGTTTAAACTAATAAACATTAAAAACATGGCAATTATTACACTCAACATTAACAATGGTGGGTAGAGTTTTGGGGAAAAATCATAAAGAAGTATAAGAATTGCAAATGAAACTTTGGAATACTAATTAAAGTTTAAACTAATAAAAATTAAAAACATGGCAATGGTTGCAATGAACATTAACAATAGTGGGTGGAGATTCGAGGTCAAGGAGTAGTGCCCTTTCCAGGGGTCCAGGGGGTAGAGCCCCCAATGGGATCTAGAGGCAACGCCCCCATCAAGGTTGAGGGTTGGGGCCCACGGTTGGAGCCCCCACCACCAAGTGCAAATTAAGGCCTTCAAAACCTCACAAAAACTTCATGGCAAATATCATTTTCACAATTTTATTGCTTATCTTTTGCAACATCTAGAAGCCTCTGGGACAGTTTGAAGACTCCTCGAAGTATCTTGAATGTCCCTGAGTCCCCAAACCAAGCGACATCCTCGAGACTTGGGCGGCAGTGGCAAGATGGCAGGGGAACATTTCCCCCAAGTACTTGCATCCCGAAAATGCCTTCTTTTTTTTGGGGGGTTTATTTTTGGGGGGTGGAGGGGGGGGGGGGGGGCCATCCCCGTGGAACACTAGACTATATGACGACTTTCAACATCATTTATCATCCAACCATTTGTTTCCACAATAACTCATTTTCTCCTGGGTCCATGAAATTGAAATAGCCATCAATAGTGGACAATGTTGTTCCCTCTCTCTCAAAATTGAAGTTTTGGTATGTTCGATCAGCAACTTGTCTTTGGAAATGGTTCTTCTAGGTGCTCAAAATCTATCAAATAAAATATTTGTCCCATGAAGACAAGTTCCCCTATTTCTTCAATAGTTAATATGTTGGGAGTATTTTTTGCAACCTCCTTCAATAATCTAGACAAAATTATAGATCTTCAATTACAATTGCTTCCTTTTGTGTTGCTTTGAAGTCACATACTTTATTCCTCTTCAAAATAAATCTGATTTTGGGGTGCAAAGCAACAATGCAAACACAAAGTAGGGTGCTTGCACTTGCCTAATTAGCAAGAGGAATTAATCTCAACAATTTGTTGAAGCATAACATGAACTCCCTCATATTCTCATCTTTCTTCTAGATTTGAAAAAATTGGAACAATGCCCATATGTCCACGGCTGGTTTGAATCTACCCAATAATTTATTTATTAAGCTATTATAATCTGTGATGTGTTTGCCCTTCAGATGTCAGAACCAATGAGCAGGGTTTCAACAAAAAGCCTTACAAAGACATCTTTGCTAAGTCCCAAAACTCCACATGTTACAGTCAAAGCCCAAATATGATTATCTGCATCCTATGAGTCCTCTCCAAACAATTTCAGAAAGTCCTTCCATGAACCCCAAGGAAAATCACTGTATCAAAGTCAACGCCAAAAGCCTAAAATTGTTTCACTGTGGTACATGCAAAACCAACATTACAGTATGAATAAAAAAAATAGAGTGTCTGACTTCCTCAGTCACTAACCTCTATTCCAAGGGAGGTTCCTTTAAATATTTGGAAATCAAATGCACCAACGCTTCAATCCCCAGTGAAGATTTGTTGGGAAGCAAACCAGTCGTCATGATTTTTGTAATTATTCCTTTGACTCACGCAACAATTTAGCAACCAAAACTTACAATAGTGGAAAAAACCACTATGTGATAGAGAGATTTTCCTCTATGCTAAGGGGCAACTCTCTCGTATGATGGATTTTGTTTGCATTTTACAGATAGAGCTGCCAGGTGGGAGGGCCTGGGAGGTAGGGCCTCACTCTTCCCACTCACCAAAGAATGATAACAGGTCCAAGATCTCATTATAGAAGAGTAGGGCTATCCATCCACACAAATCCATCCAGGTATCCACCCCCATCAGAGGCATCAACCCTATTTACAGGGAATGAAATTGACTGTGTTCAGTTTTGAAGAATAAAAAGCATTTGTTGTACTTTGTGCCTTCATTGGACCTTAGTGGACTTTGATGCTATTATTAATATTATTGTGAAAACATCCATCATTTCCTTGTAATTCTGCATATACTTGTTCTTTCTCCCCTTTTCCCATTTCTCAACCAAAATGGTTGTGTGTTTATTCAGTCCTGTGTTTCTTTCTCAATATTTTTCTCATTCTTATTGCCTTTGTACTTTCCAATTAAAAGTACACAACCCCCCCAAAAATTCAATCATAAAAGGGAGCTGCCCCTCTTAAACACAGGAAAATCATCCATCGCTATTATAAGTTCAGGTTGCTACCTATTGGACAAGTCAAAAGGATAATCACAAAAACTGCAGCGACCACTTAATTTACCAACAATACTTAAACCATCTTTATCCATCGAACACATGCAGCAGATTAGAGATTGTGATGTGTTCAATCACAAGATCAAGTAGCCAATATGGACAACAAAATAATGTGTTACTGCACAAAATCTAGCAATCTATATGCCAAGGTCCACAAAGATACGATTAAAACATATAAACCACAACTTTCCCCTTAAGGACATGTCTATTATTGTCAACAAGGAGCAACAGTAAGGCAACTCCAAGCACTATGGTAGTTCAGGCTAAGGTCCAACCCATGATGAAGAAACTTCATTTCACTACTTGTACAGTGGTTATTGTGAAATTTTAATCATTCTAATTGAAATCAACTAATAACCATCCTTCAATATATCCAAGTACCAATGCTTTTAGGTTTTTTTCCTTTCTAGTATAGCTACTTATTTTCAGATTTTGTTACCCACTGCACAAAGAACCTAGTTCTTGTGGTTCTAAAAAGCCTATGGTCTAATTGAAGCAGTCTCAAATTAAAGTTTTAATATTTCCTAAAAACACAAACATGCCCTTATTTTCTAGTCTTAGCATATAATCTACTCTTTTTGTAGAAAACTTATTTTTATTTTACAAAATAATATGCCACCAAAAAGCTTATTAAGAATCGAAAAAATCAACTAGCATAGGAAAATATATCTTGCAAATGATAACGTTCAGCACAAGGAGACAGGTTTACATTTTGCGAACGTGAAGTCTTTCAGTAATTTAGATGTGGGAATAAACATTTTAACATTCAGTTATGCTTAATTGTTCAGATCCATATGTACTAAGTTCAAGATCCTGTAAAGATTAGAAATAAATCTAACATACCTGGTCAGTGTTAGATATGGTGGACCATGGAACTACCATAATCAAATACCATACCATGATTCCGCTTAGAAAAATGCTTGTGACGGTGACATGATTGAAAAAGGCTCAGTGCACCTTTAACTACAAAATTTATGTAGGTTGTCCAAATTGACTAATTTGAAACCTTTAAAAAGTGTGCTCACATAATATGATAATAGACAACAAATAATAAATTAAAACAAACAGAAGAATTAGCATATCTTTATTGAAATTTTTATATATGAAGAAAAGAAAAGGTAGAAAGCAATATCTTTTTAGCACCTCTAAATACAAATAATACATATGATTTAACAGATAGCCAACAGAATTTTTTATTAGCAGCTATCCCCACATAGAATGTAAATTGGACAATGTCTCAACTGGATAATTTCTTCCCGACAAGTTTGTTATCAAGTGGTCTGTGGACTTCTTTTGAAGTCAGTGGCACAGGGGGGTCAACACGACAATCATTCCAGCAAGGATTCAAAGAACATGGCTCCGACATCCATCATGAGCACATAAAAAGCTCTTCTCTCACTGAACTCATCTGACATATCATTACATGCAGAGAAAATACTAAAATTCTGGTCAAAGAGAATCATTTCATCAAAATAAATTGAGGGAAGCAATTGAGATTTATGAGCATCCCAACAATCTCGATGTGGATAACGGCTTAAACTGAGTAATTCTTGGAATCCAATCAATTCACATGCTCAAAGCTCATAATGACAATATTTAATGGACATTTGCAAATTAATTGATGTTTAATTGACATTATTAAATCATCTTGATGAAATATTAATAATTGGACTTTATCTCTTTCAAGGCTGTACCCAGGTTATCTTTATAAGGAGTCCATAATCCGTGCTATCTGTATTAGGTGTTTATCTTCCAGGTTATCCTGATGATTGACCAAAAGAGTATGGTCCAAAACATCAATTCCTAAAAAAATTCACAATTTTTCCAGAAGGTGATCACCTAAACCATAATATCTAAGACCCTTCAACGTAGTGAATGAAATCACCAGCACATTATAACCCTCACAATCAGAAGATTCTCCTCCAAAACAAGTTCAAATTCATACAGATGTAGCTATATCTGGATTCTAATAATATTGAAAATCTCAAGAATGATGAAAGCTCTTTGGAAGATAAAATCCATTCATTTTAGCATATGGAGAAATGGAATAAAGAAATTTTAGAAACTTCTATGAAGCTGAACTGAACTAGAGATTCGAGTAATCAACTCTCCATTAAAAAAATTTAATAAATTGTTTGTCATAGGAAGTCCACACAAGAGGGGGGGCGAGGTGGAAGCTGAAATAACTCGAAGATGAATACAAAGGAAGAGAGCTTAGAGAAGCAGAAATTTGAGGTGAAATTGCTTTTGGAAGGAGACATCTATACCAAGTTTTCACAACCACCCTGGGTCAAAAACAAAGAAACTTAATAATTTATACAGCCCAAATGAACCTTGGCTTGATCTCGAATATTGTTGATGAGCAGCTGATTCTTTCTTCTAAATTTTCTTGAAGAGGTTCTTAAAGTTGTTCCAAGCTTAACATCCAGGGAATGCAGTCTATTCTCAATTAAGAAGTAAAACCTTGGTGATACGTATTTTTCTCACATTTTTATAAAGTTAAAAAGATATAATCTACTAGCATTCTGTAGTCTAAAAAATCAAAAATCTTTCTAAAAAATTGATCTGAGCTAGCAATTCCTTTCTAAATCCTTCAAGAGGAAAATAAGACAGGCACAAAAAATAGATCATGATAGCTACTGCTAATTCAGCCTATAAGAAATAGAGTCTCCTATTCATTTTAGCTTCTGATTCTAAATTATATATGTTATTTTTTATGTACAAAGGGAAAACCCTGGGGTGGGATCTTTACCAAGCAGATTTCTTCCTACAATATAAAAGTTCTGAAAGGATGGAAATACATGAACATTGAAAAATCTAGAAGATAAAATATTAAATTGCAATCCCAATCCTCTGCTAGTTATAGAATTGCCTAAGTGTTTTGGAGTTCTGAACTTGGTCCGCCATGCATACCTTCCTGTCCAACTTTGGTGCCTTCATGCCGATGTCATTATGATGTCATCTCTGTGCAGTGCTGACATCATCCTTTTCAGAGTTACATGTTGATCATACTTGTTATGTCATTGTGTGGCCAAAAAATTTCTAAGCCTGTTGAACCAGAGGATCAGACCATCCATTTCCCCAAGTACCCAATACCCTTCCCTTGTCATCCCCAACTCTCAATTCCTGCAGCCTTCCCTTAACCTGAGTACTTGTTCCTTGTCACCCCAACATCCCAATCCCCCAACCTCCAAAAGTTTCCTAAGCCTATTTTTCAGACTTTCAGACTTGATCATATTTCCATCCCTTCTCCAACTCTCCGAGCTCATTTCAAATGCAAAAAAAATTCTATGTTCCTTTTTCAAAGTTGTCGAACTTTCCTTCATCCCGATACCTGTTCCAAGTTATGCCCTACTCCTAAACCCTACCGATCCTTTCATACTCTTTTGAAATCAAACTTTCACCCATCCTTCTATTTTGGTACTCTTTCCCGGTTCCTCCCAAACCTTGACACCCAATAAGTTGCTATGTATTTCCCATTTGAGTTTGAGAATCAAACTTCCCCAATAATGGTACCAGGTATGAATCAAGTCCGAACTCTAATCCCTGTATTATAACCCACCCTAAGTTGTATGCAAAATTTTCATTTTCCCCAATCTATTTGCACAGGCATTTTGTCAAACAGTTAACTAAGTACTGCCCTGAGTGGGTTAACACAGATTTATCGTGGGTTAACACAGATTTATCAATTACTTTAATGCCATACAATCATTTACTGGAAAAAACCACAATATGTCTCCTCAAAATTGTAATTCCCAATTCAGATTAATAACAAAATTTAATTCATAGAGCAGTGCAAGAAACAAATACCACCAATAAAGAATTTGTATATATATGTTTTTCAATGAACTGCAAAGATATATTTTTATATTCAACACATTGCATACCTAAAGATTTTATATTCCTGACCTGGAAATTGCACAAGCACCTTGCCCTAAATTTGAACATTCCACACTCATAAGATTATCTCGCTCTCAATATTCACAAATATATATATGTATCATCAACACCTTGCAACTGCTGCCTATATGCCACGCCTGTACCATTATTTCTCCAAGTTGCTGAGTCACTATGAAAGGGCCCCACCTTAGTTTAAAAGATTGCTGATATAACCAACAGCTTTCCAAAACAAGCTGCAGCTCTCACACAAGGTCCTGTGTCTTATGGATTGATTTGTTTAATTCAGCTGGGCGGCTTCCATGTAAGACATATGGCAGACATTAGCATAGCTGCATAAGTGCTGCTAATACTAGGAGTCTGTGAATTTATTAATAACTGTGACTATGTTATTGCATACTGTGATAGGAAGCTTGAAAACTATCAGGCCATAAGATATAATATTGACATTTATATCTGCAGTGAATAACCTTGCAGATGCAATTCCAAAGGAGAGTAAGTGGTTTTATCACCCGAACTCCAATTTTCCAACACAGCTCTATCTGCGGCTTATGAAGCAGAGGTGTCTAAATACACATTAGACAGCTTGTGACTCCTTAATTTACCCAATACTCTTCCAGAGATCACTCGGCTATGTTCATTCATTTAATTATATTCATCGTCTTTCTCTCCTTGATCCCGTAACTTGATTATAGTTGCAGCTTCCTTAAATAATATGCATCAGCTGGAAATTAAGAGTCACAGGAATATCAATAGTCTTCCAAATAACTAACTCTGCAATGCTTCAATTCTCCAGTTATAGGCGTATTCACATGAAGGTTGCCCGACCTGGCCTGGCAGCAGTTCTTTTATCAACTCATTATACACATCTTCCCATCATCTGAAATGTATATCATTCATTTTGCCTTTCCTTGTGGTGCAGCAACCAAATGTAACTTCTATGTTTGCTCGAGGATGAACGACTTTCATAACAAATTTCTTGTTAACTATAGCTCTACTCTTGATATGACATTCTCTGTAGAGAACAACTATTAATTAAGAATTTTCTGTGCTGAATATGGCGGCAGCTTTGAGAATATTAGTATGATAACTATAAATGCTGAAGAAACCGATAACAAGTGATGGCAATCTGTAAAAGTCTTCGAACCATAAACCTAATTCTCTGTAAACCTATAAACCAAAGAATGATTCAATATGTATAATTTGAGAGTGCTAACTCACTTCATATTTCAACTACAACCTTGTATATTAACATTGATAAATCCGTTGTCATATAAAATTAACTTTAATATATTAAATCTATCCAATTCTATACTCTAGAGAAAAATGGCATTACAGTTCTAATAAATGTCATGCACCTATGTAAAGTAAGTGTGCTGCATTTTTATTCATGTGTACACATCCTGACTGGTTTCTCAGGGAAAATCAAATATGTCTATTTTCCTAATGAGAAGAATCTAATTGATGGTACAAATATAGCTTTGGCTTTGCAATGTATCATCTTTCCAGCCTGCATTTCAATTGTTTTTTGATATATCTGACCACCATCTCAAAGCTCCATGTATGGCAAAAGCAGGAAGGATAGAGGATAAGTATTCGCTGTTCAATGCAAGACCAATTATGCATTTTCTTTATTCTGCAGATTTGGAGTCCCTTGGCTCCATGTATCATTAATAAAAATATTATTCACTCTCCATTTAGCATCCATAAAACTTGTTTAAAAGTAGATATATATGTATTAAATGCAAGCAGAAGGGATACCAATCAAGAGAAAAAAAATCCTCTTGGTTGCATCTGTAAACTCAATACAGAATCCAAGAAAAAAATATATTGAAGCAGGCGCTAAAAATTCTGTACATAAATAGCCCCGAACCAAATAAATGTCCACTTTATGAGTTCAAGGGCATTTAAGCTCTTCACTTTCTCCATTACCAAACATTGCAAAAAAAGGAAAAACAACACGTTAAAAATTTCATGTATCTAAACCAAGTTTTGTTTGTAAGAGATCTCCTATATAAGACTCACGAGTGATAAGTTCATGAAGTTGAAGCAACTCAGCAAAGGACTTCTCGAGTTTCAGAAGTTGTATCGCTTCAAGCACTCCCTTGCAAAATTGAAGTGCCTGTGATCGAAAGGCCTTTTTGGCTTGTCTTTGCAAAAGATGCCGGATCAACTCAGCTAGTTGAGACAAATTTACCTCAAGGAATTGCAAATTTTGACTACTATTCTGTGAAGATTTGCCAATCAAGGGCCTTATAAGTGTGTCCATAATTGATAAAGCTTCACACTGTAGGAATTCTGATTTGGCTTTTAGGAAATTTTCAACAAGCACTCTAAAGCATGCAGTACCTAACCAATGATGGCGTCTAAACACTTCCCTCAAAAAACCTCCTTTCAGACAGCATTTTTTACTGGCAAAGAAACCTTCTAATGATGGAAAGAAAATTTTTGATACC
The DNA here is from genome assembly GCA_007258455.2 of Sequoia sempervirens. Lineage (NCBI taxonomy): Eukaryota > Viridiplantae > Streptophyta > Pinopsida > Cupressales > Cupressaceae > Sequoia > Sequoia sempervirens. Next base: position 18,040 of record VDFB02355783.1, on the reverse strand, counting down.
TCCTCCACTTTGGCATCATTCAAATTCCCATGTATAACCTTCAAGAGCCAGAAAGTACATGTCTGAGCCAAAGACTCAATCTTTTTTCCCTTGGGACGGGAGACCAGTTTTAGAACCTTATCCAAAAGACCCTCCAAAAGTGAGAAGTTCACCTCCACACCTTTGGGATACTCTTTCGCTTTACAAATTTTCCGCTCCAAAATAACCCCAATGCGGTTCGCAAGTTGTTCATTTCCTTCTGTTGGAGAAGAATTCTTCTCAAAAGCTTGCAGCAAACACGAGAATATAGTCAAAACAATCGGTTTATTAGAGTTCCTTTGAAGATAGAACTCTAGAAGAGAGAGTACTCGTAGTTTAAAATGCACTAGCTGTGATTGGGCAGTATCACTCCCAACTGCATTACTTTTATCTTTAACAATCTGGGCAAGATAAGTATCCAATCTGAACATTGCATCATCATCAAACTCACTATCCATGTCATCTGAGTCTCCCGTTCCTTTGGCATTTTTCTCTTTAAGTACTGGTTCGTTTTGATCTTTGCTCTCCTGTTCTTCAAGATTATCATCAGTATGCTCTTCATCCTCAGATTCCTCTGCTTCATCACCACTTTCAGATTCTTCAATTTCTATAGGATCTTCTTCATCACTATCACCAAGAACAATTGGTTTGCGTCGAGGTGGTTTCAGGTCCTTCTTCACAACTCGCAGCATATTCATTACTCCTGAATCAGTTATACTGTCACAAAAACACCTGAACACCTGTATGACAATAAAGAAATGAAATTCAACTTTGGTTTAAAAAACATCAAATATGGGTAAGAATCCCAGTAGAATACCTACATTGAAAAATAAAGATACCTGCTCAACGGCCACACGCACAGGAGCTGATGACTGAGGTAGCAAAGAAAGCAATGCATCTATAAGAACATCCATAAAAGCAGGTATTGCATTCTCCTCACTGTGGCTTTCAACATCAAGATCTATAACATTACCAAATGCCTCCTTGCAGCATATCAGAAGTTCAGTAGCTGTTTCACAAATTTCCCCATGCTTAAGTGGAATTTGAAGTAACAATTGTATAAGCAAAAAGCGCACTGCTTGCATTCTCCTGATGTTGCATCCACCTTTATGGGCCTGTAATGTAAATTTCCAAATAGGATTAGAGGATGAAGGTCCAACATAGACTAAGTAGGTGTCGGACAACAGAAAATTATGATGCTAGTAAGAAAATGATGTGCAACTTAATTAACTGATTGCTTATAGATACATGTTTCTTAACACAAGCACTAAAATCACAAAATGAAAAAATATTATAGTTCTACAAATGCAAACCATGCCCACATGACACAGTGAAGCAGGTAACAGGAATATCTCAAAGATCAGATTATTAATAAAGGTAACAGCAAAGAAAAAATGTATTCAAACATGCATTTCTATAAATACAGTTCTCCTATAAGAATAAGTATAACTGTTATTTCAGAATACAACTAACCGCTCGAAAAAGTTGTGTTTCTGCATCAAGCATTTTGTTGAATGTATGTTCATCATCCTTACTCAAGGGCCAAAATAGAGAGACTGATGGGATATTCTGTAATGTCCCCAGAAAGCACATTGCATACGCTCCCAAGTCATTTGATTCCAATGGACTCAATTCATGCTGCATATTCTCATCTATTTCTGCATGTTTTTCTGAAGTCAATAAGCGTTGTGCATCTGCTAATAAATGCTGCATTTGCTCAATGCAAAGCCTCCTTATTTGGACTGATGCAGATTTCTTTGGCCACTTTAACTTCTCTTGCAATTCAAAAGATGTTACCTCTATACCTAGAGATGCAGTAAATAGTCCCTGCACAGCAAGAAATTTCAATATCTCCTTTTGAAGAGGAAATTTTGCAGCAGGTTCAAGAGCAGCATTCTTTGAAAGATGATAAATGCAATCAACTATCCACGACCTCAGAACATCATCTGAGTCACTTGCTGTTCCCGGTAAGCTTTCATATTCCTCATCCATGGGCTTGACCCCCTGAATTAATGCTTCATCTTCTTCCACTGCATGAATCTTATCTGGATTACTCCTTTTATCTATATCAAGGGGGCTTCCTTCCAGAAATATGCCAGTCAACTTCTGCAAAAATAACAAGGATCCTCCAGCCGTGTCAAATTTACTGACCAATTTTCTCACTGTTTGTGTTCTGGAAATATTATCAAACTTTCCATCACTGTTTACTTGCAAAGCTATAACCACTGCTACTCGGCGCTCATCATTGTCAAAAGACCAATTTACCACTTCCTCCAAGCAATGCTGAGCAAATTTGTAAAGATGACTGTCCTTGGCTGATAAAACATCCTCTAAACACTGTACAAACTTGTTGGACAAAACAATTTGAACAAATGATGCTGGTATCCTTGGAAGTAACATAAGAAAAATATCAATAGCTAAATGCTTTCGGTCATGAGATGATTGCAGAAGTGTTCCTTCAACCACCACTTCCCAAAAACAAGCAAGTCTCTTTGCAAGATTCTTTTCTGCACTGTTGCGCTTTTGGCTTTTCTTTGTTTTCTCAGAAGAATGACATGAAACTGGGTGCTTGGTGACTTTTGCTAGCTCTACAAACAAAATGTCTAATAGAGCTTGCCAGACAGAGTGAACCCGAGGATGACAGAAGGATGCTTCCTGCAATTCAAAAATGCCACTCGCTAAGAAAAAAATCTTGTATTATTTGTTACATACATAAATCTTAACTACTATTTATTGTATGATTGTCAATCTGCAATTACCTTCAATGAAGGAACAAGAAATAGCATATTATCAGGGGTAAATAGGTCACTCAAGCTGCACACATGTGGTATCCTCTTGCATAAATTTCTCATCTCTAAAGGGAGTTTGTCAAAAAGCTTTAAAGCTAACAATAGTGCGTCTGGATTTCCCATTCCAGGGTCCTTTTGTAACCATTCCCTCAAAAGCGGAGCCTTCAATATTCTAGTTAAAAGCTCTTTTCTAGGCACCTGCAAAACTAGAACAAGTATTTTATATTAGTAAATACTAAAACCTAAGACTTTGGAAGCAGGCAAATTTATCAGAATATGGAGTAGAGAAACTAAGTTAAAAACTTAATAACCAACATATATAAATCCCATTCAACCATTACCGATTGCAATACTTATATCTGTCTTGCAACCATAAATCTCATTTGACCATTACTGATTGTTATTCTGTCTTTCTTTCACTTAAGCTAATTCCCTATTCACAAAATGATACTAACTGATTCTCTTTACTTACCATTTACACTAGTTTTCCAAAAACCATTATTAAAAAACCTAAACCATTATCCTGTATAGCCGGCACTAACAGGCAAATATCCCATTGTAAGGTTTAGCTATGAAATTTATATAGTCCTTAACACCTAACTCCTTTTTAAAAGAAATAAAATCTAATAGCAGAATAATCACATCATGCGAAACAACTGAAGAAATTGAAGATATGATTTGTAAAGCTACTAAGATCATGATTGCAAAAAGAATAAATTACACAAAGGAAAAGCGCTATTCAACAGGAAATAACTCCCTCCTCTTCGTGGAAAATAGATATATAGATTCAAACATTCACAATATTGAATTTGGAGCACAGTTTAAAAGACTACCTAACCTAAGAACCATTCTCAATGTTCACGGTTCTAAGATAGAAAATGTAACACAATGAAACAAATATGACCATGGTTACCAGATTCAGCTGGATTTGTTCTAAATCCAGCCAAATCCAAATTGTTTTGATTGGTTGGATTTGTCTGATTCGATTCAGATTTTACATATCCTATAGAAATTTCACTGGATTTTCTGAAATTTGCAGATTTCTGAAATTTTTTGAAAAACGTGGATTTCCGGAAAAAAAATCACCTCCCAAACCAAACCAAATTTTTGAGCATATTAAAACCCATGCAATGTGAGCATATTTCTTTGAGATCATGAGAACATACCCTATCAACCAAATCCAGAATAATGGCAACAGCTGGTTCACGCATAAAACACTTCTTATCTGCTAGTACAAGGACATGTTGGGTGAGATCTGTTGCAAATCCAGCTCCCTTTTCTAAAGAAAGAACCATCTTTGCCTCTAAACGTCCAGATCTTACCAATGCTCCATATGCAAACATTTGACCTAAAAGGCCTTCTCTGGCTTCCTGCAAAATGCACAAAGATTAATAGATTATATAGCTCCAATACATTAATGCAAAAAAATAGAGAGGGTACACAACACACTGTCAAATTTCTCAAAATGCTGAATAAGATGAGTTTAAACATAACTGTAAGAGGTTATGTTGCCACTGGTAGCACACAAGGGAACCCTTTCAAAAGATTGAAATTTCAAGCAATGCCAACCTTAAATAGTACAAATAAAATCAATCATTTATTGCTCATGTCATAAATAATCAATTCATTATCACTAATTTCTAAAATATCCACTTTCGATTATAAAAGAGCACATAGTTTTCCATAGCCTATCAGAGACTCTTAATAAGACTACAAAAGTGCATCATTTGGGTTGTCCAAAAGGACAGACATCTGCAATCTATGTCTCCAACTACAAAACAACACGAAGCATTAACTTGTAAAAGCAGGAAAAATCATTCTGTCATTATAAACTACAAAAAGCATTCCAAGACATAGAATTTGTTGTTAGTTGAGCAATCTATGTTACCAACTACAATTCATAGGAGTGGTGTACTTGTGAATAGTTGAGTATGTCTCAATTCACAAGTATTGTTCAAAAATCAAGACATCCACTAATACAACCAATTCAGTGAAGGTGGTTCACCAGATTTCCAAAAGGGTTGCTATGTTCAATCCATGTACTGTTCCATCCTTTATTCAGATTGATGTAAGAGGGGGGGTAATGTTGGAATATTACATCTTAGTATAGCAGATAGGTTAGATAAAATATGCAAACTAACATGTTGGTATATTTATATTATTAGTAATAAATTAATATTTGAGAGTTGACTTTCATATGGAGGTAGGTGTTTGGGTGAATATTGCATAGGAAAGATGAAAGGCTTTATAGAGCCATATTGTATCAACGTAAATCATCCTGAATGTAAATGAGAATCCCAATAAGCAATAATAATACTATCATATATTTTGGTGTTGCTTTCTGCAATGATGTACTCACAGTTTCAATTTTGTTTCCTCTATTTTTTTCAATACAGCCTTCTTGTGACTGTAACGCTTGAGTTTGTATTTATAGGCACCAAGGGATTTTACAATACAGTGGGTACAAAACCATTGGCCATGATTGAAACGAAAACACGGGTCAACTTGAAAAACCATTAGGGACCTATTTAACATTATCAATCTTAAGAGCAATCTTATACATTAATTTCATGGTATTGGTCAATTTTGGTGGGTTAAGTTCACAGAAACGCAACTCGGCGAGTCCCGAGTCGAGTCAACCTGGCTGAGTTATGGGGGCTCGGACATGGACTCGGCCCAATCTTGTTGAGTCCTGCTTGGACTCACCAAGTCCAAGCGAGTCCCGACAGCAGGACTCAGCCAGCAGTAAGTGAAAAAAGCAAAAAAAATACATAAAACAGTCATCTAATTTGCTCTTTTTTTTACTTATATCTTCTCCCCAACCCTAAAAGCAACTTCATTTCATTTACTTGGCAAAATAGGAGGAGAAAAGAGAGCTGTGAGGAAAAACAAGAGTTCATTGTAGGGCAACCAGCAAGAAGTTGAAGACATATCCATCATCAGATAGCATTTGGGAAGCTTCATACCAGCAAGAAGGTGCATTGAGAGCTCATTACCAACGATTGGAAGGAGTTTGCATTGCATTTCAAGCCAAATCTAAGAGGTAAGTTTGATTTTTGTGTTTTTTTAACAAAAAGTTCATTATAATTTGTAAAATCATTGTTTTTTTGAGTTTGCATTTCTTCAAACCCTACTTGCAACTTAGATAATTTTAGAAACCCTACTTGTTATTGCAGCCACCTTCATTTGCACTTCAAACCATATTTTCAGAATGTCTCAAACCCCAGGCAGAAAAGACCCAGCTTGGAAAAATGCTCAAATCTTTCCCAAGCAAAAAAAAAGGAGAGGCAAAATGTAAATATTGCAAAACACTTTTTCATGGAGGCATAAACAAATTGAAATACCATATTGCACGCATACCCGTTCATGATGCAGTGGGCTGCATTAATGCACCTCCTAAGGCTATTCATGAGGTGCAAATGCAATTAGAAACATTTGAATTGCAAAAAGAAATGAAAAAGAGGCAGAGGGAGGAGTTGGCGAGCATTGGTGGTGTTGGAGATGCTTCTTCCATGCCTCCATACCGTCCTAGTGATAGTGCTTCTGCTAGTGCACCAGCTATGGGTACTCCTAGTGCTGCCGCTACTACTAGTGGTAGAGGGAGTGTTGGCATTGGCCCTAGAGTTCATAAATCTATGGTGGATTCATATTTTGTACCACACAGTACTCCTAGTTCCCAACCGTCACTTGAGAGCATGGGTTGGAACAAGGACGCACATGATGCAGCGAAGAAATCAATTGCAGACTTTAGTACTATTGCACCATTCCCTTCCATGTAGCCAAGTAATTCTTTTTTGTTTAATCGTTTTAAAATGTATAGTTTGATAGTTGATTCTTAATATCTTTGTCTCATGAATTTTTATATTTAGAATCTAGATGTATCTCATTGTCAAATTCAAATTTAAAGTTAAAACTTTTCATTTTACAATACTTATCTAAGTAACTTATTAATTTATTTATGGTATGTTTTAGGTTTCCCTTTTGGAAAAATATGATTGATGCCATAACCGTATGTGGGGCGGGGTTCAAAGCCCCTAGCAAAGATGAATTAAAGGGCCCACTTTTGAGTCAAAAGGTAGCAGATGTAAAAGCACAAATAGAGGAGTAGCACTTGCAATGGAGGAGTTTGGGTTGCACCATCATGACCAATGGTTGGACCGATAGGAGAAATAAGACACTGCTTAATTTTTTAGTTTCCTCCGCACATAATTGTACTTCCCTCAATGCATTGAATAATTTGAAATTTGAATTTGATTTAGTGATTAATATGACTGCTTTATGTTTTCAATTTATTGAATAATTGGTTTTGCTTCTTTTTTCAAGTGACACCGTCTTCATCAAGTCCATTGATGCTTCTGCCCATGTCAAAAATGCCACATACCTTTGTGAGGCTATAGAGGAGGTGATAGTTGAGGTGGGCGAAGAGAATGTGGTTCAAGTAGTGACTGATAATGCAACAAATTATATTGTCACTGGTAGATTATTGATGGAGAGGCACCCTACTATATTCTGGATTCCATGAGCCGCCCATTGCCTTGACCTCATATTGGATTCCATGAGCTCCCATGGATCAAAACATATGTGGATGCGGCAAAAAACATTTGCAAATTTGCATACAATAACACATGGGTCCTTAGCCTAATGAGGCAATACACGGTGTCGAGGGAGTTGGCTCATCCTGGCATCACTAGGTTTGCCACAAATTTTATCACATTACAATCCTTGATTTCATCAAATGCATCTTTGAGGTGCATGTTTGTTGGTGAGGAGTGGACTTCCTCATCCTATGCTACAACCACTGCAAGGATTGATGTGACTAATTGCATTTTTGATGAGCCAGGGTTTTGGGCATCAGCGGAGGAGATTGTGAAGGTAAAATTCAATTCTTCATTATGTTATAATTTTTGTTCATATTTTACTTTTATTTGTTTATTTTCATTCACACTTACTTAAGTTAATGTTTCCTAATGTTTGCACTTTGCAGTTTATTGAGCGCCCTTGCTAGTTCTCCTACAAGTTGTTGATTGGGAGAAGCCCGCAATGGGCTACATATATGAGGGCATGGATAGGGCCAAAAAGGCCATTAGATCCATCTATGGTGGAGTTGAGGAGAAGTATTGTCCCATTTGGAAGATCATTGATAGGAGATGGCACCACCAGCTTCATAGGCCCCTCCATGCAACCGCATGTTTTCTAAATCTGGCCTTCCAATTCAGCCCTGATTTCCATGCAGATACTAAGGTTCTTAGCGGGCTCTACTCAACGATAGAGCGGATGTTGCCTGTTGTTACTACATAGATAGTGCACAAGATAGACACCTTCACTAAAGCACAAGGAGAACTCTTTGCATGTCAATTGTGCAAAGATAGTAGGACGACATTACAGCCAAGTAAAAATATATTTAAGGGCATAATTTTCATCTTTTTATATTATATTTTTTTATTAAATGTTGAACTTGAAACTTGAAACTTGAAACTTGAAAATTAAAGTTGGAAATGAGATTGATGTTGTTTCTTTTTCTCATCTTAGATAGATGGTGACACATGTTTGGTGTTGATACACCGAACCTTCAAAATGTTGCCATTCGTATATTGAGCCAGCCATGTAGTTCATCTAGTCATGAGCGCAATTGGAGTGTGTTTGAGCACATACACTCCAAGAAACGCAATAGACTGTTAGTGGAGAGGATGAATGATTAGTATATGTTCATTACAACCTTCGGCTTAGACACAGGCAGATTTTTTACCATGACTCCACCCCGATCAAGCTAGAGGAGGTTGATCCACAGTTTGAGTGGATCACTGAGGCTACAGATGCATTCTTTAGTGGCGAGGACCTTGATTGGGTGGATCAGGCAAATAGAGAGGCTGAGGTTGTAGCCATGGCTAAGGAGGCTAGAGCTCAAGCAGACACAACTGGTGTTGGTAAGAGTGGCATGGAGACACAGGTAGAGACTACGGCTGCAGCTGCTACATCATCCAGGACCCTTGGATGCCTTCGTAGGAAAGATGCTAGATCCACTATGCCATAGACTTGTAGCTATTGTTTTGATATTTCATATTTGTATGGAACATTTGATGTCATGGATTTCATATTCCATGAGTTTTGTATACATTTGACTATATTTATATATCTTAGTGTGTTATTTCCTTCAGAAACTCAGCTACAATTTGTGTACTTTACACTTATGTGATTGATGTATACTTGTGTATGTGATCAAATTTGCTTCTATTTAATGATGTTATGGTGTCTTTAAGGTTTATTCAATAAAGGATGATTGAAACAAGTTTAAAATCCTTAAAAAATCTCTAAATTTCTAGGGTTTTCTCATTTTGTCAAGTCTGCACCAAGTCTGGGCGTCGAGTCTCGAGTCCCAAGTTGAGTCACCCTAGCCGAGTCTGAGTCTCATAACTATGGTTAAGTTGCAAGCGGGATCGCAAAAAATGTTGGAAAAATGTCTGAATGGTATGGGCCTTCTCTAAGAAACTCTGAAATAAAGTTACAGACCTCAAAATGACCTAGAAAACTTGTTTTTACAAGTTTGCCAATCTGTGTAGGTGAATTGACCATCTACCATGGTGAACTCTATCTCTACAACGGAAAATTCACCATTTATCACAGCGAACTCTATCTCTACTTCAGTGCTCATACTTGCTACTATGGCAAAAACATGATCATCAATCTAGCAAAAGCGGCAAAATCATCACTACGCAAACAAAACATGGAATATGAAGGATTTAAGTATTTTGAATCCTCTTTTGGCATTTGATCTTCCACTTTTGATTCATGGAAATAGAAGGTTATGGCGGAGCCATTGGCTTCTTGACAAGGGGAGAATGCCTATTTGAGAATCGAAGAGCTTGAATCCTCATTGAAAAACCTTCTTGATTTCATTTTTTCATAACTACGTTGTCAGCAAACTAGGTTTCAAAGTAGTTAGAGTAGTTGAGACTAATTGCAATTGCTAGGAGCTAGTGTAGTTCATCCTTGAGCTCTGAATATACCCTATGTAGTTCATCCTTGAGCTCTGAATATACCCTAGGGTATTGTATCGCTTGGAAAAGATTGAGATACAATGGAATGAGGAGCCTTGCTCACTCTTACTATAGTTTTCTCCTTGTCTAAGAGTTTCTCCAGCAATAATCTATGTGTTTCAGTTGTATATTGTCTCCTTGCATTTTTCTTTAGCTCTATGATGCTCTTATGACTGTTGCAAGTTTGATTGATTTAGAAACATTGTAGCTTCATCCACTACTAGTTATGAAGACAAAATTTGAATATTTTTTCAAAATTTTCTTAAGTGATATTTTGGTTGTATATTGTCTCCTTGCATGTTTATTTAGCTCTATGATGTTTGCTTATGAATGTTGCAAATTTGATTGAATTAGAAACATTATAGCTTCATCCACTACTAGTTATAAAGACAATATTCGAATTTTGTTTCAAGGTTTTCTCAAGTGATATTTGTTGCTAGTGAACATGTGAGGTGTATTTTCTCTATTTACAAATCAATGGCCCTTCATATTCCTCACATATCCTCATGTTCCACATGACCTCTCATGCCCCACACATAACCCCTCATGCCCCACACATGATTCTTCATGTTCCACAAGTGAATCCAAATGCCCATGTGTGACTCTTGACATCCAACAAGAATCTCTCCATGTTCCAAGGCATCCCATGTGGTTCTCCTTGTACCATATAACCTTTCACCTTTTGATGCTTTGCCTTTTTTATTGTCTTTATATGACCCCGAATTATGTTTGCAATTCCAAAGTGTCATACAACATTACATCAAGAGAAATCAGCCTAACAACCATAGCTGACAAAAGCAGCCACCAAATATTGGCTTTGAAATCTCATTTTCACCCATCTATCAATGCAATGGTCTTCTATTAGTATATCTACCTTCCTCAAAACATTGTCTTAAGTGCAATGCAGCTTTATTGTCTTCTTCAAACTCATTATTAGACTTCCCACAAGAACTAGATTGGTCTTCACGATGTCTTGATCCCTTAAAGTGTCTATTATTTATAGGGATTTATAAATATTAACTCAAAATATACTCTCCATCATTATAATCACAAATGCTACATCTAACTTTTGTCAGCTATGGTTATTTCAGAATTTCTTGATCAAAGAGTATCCCTGATTGAGCAATTTTCCCTTTATTTGCTAATATTGATCTGAAATATGCTTTTATAATGGTAGATTTCCCAATTTCTTCCATACTCTCAACTAATATATTCACATCTTAATATGAAGAACCATATCCCCTATTTCTATAGTTTTGACAATAACATCTTTCCCCAGTATTGGTACATCCCCTTCCTTAGTTGGCTTTTGCATTTGTTTTGATGGATGCAAGGGTTGAATTTTAAACAAATGCAGCAAGCTATTCATTAATAATTGTGTTGTCTCAACAATCATAGTCCCATATCAATTATTCTCTTGGATAATTTTTCCACTTTTTAAGATTTTATTCAATATTTTCTTCATATTGAGTGATAGTTTGGGTTGTGTTTTGGGCGATGGATTTGTTTCAAAAGCCTATCCTACTTGAGCCTTATGATTGTGATGGAGTTGTTTCAAATGCCTACCCTACTTGAGCTTCATGATTGTGTATACCCTTGATTGCTTGTACATCATCTTGCATCCAATGTTTCTCAACTTGCATATCAAGCTCTCTTTTCTTTACTACCCTTGTGAAAGTCAATAACTATTTATCTTTAACACCCTGCTTTACTTCTGTAGTGGTTGCTTTTAGGTTTTGTCATCATCATCATGATCACTAGCACCAACATTCCATGCCCAATGCTGGCACTCTTTGGAAAAAAATATCTATTTGTTTCATTTCCAACATCATTTAATAGGTCTTCCCTTCTTATCCCTCAAAAATAGGATTCTTGGGCCACTACTTCCACTACCATTATGGCTTGACAATCTTTGTTCTCTACTATTTATGCACCTTCTATTGGATTATCTTTGTTGCAACTATCATGCAATGTTCATCAGTTGTATTGTTTTTGATATTCACTAATTTCTAAGTCTTCAAATCACCAATTCCACAATACTTGAAAGAGTATTCCTTCTTTCTGTCCAATTTTGCATTTAAAAACACCAAACTCCTACTTTCCTACTTTCCTAATGTTGGAGTTATTCCACATGCACGTGGATCAGCTGGTGGATGGATCATGTGAGTTCCCATAATAGTTTGTTGTTAGAGAATAAAAACAGATTTCTATGTGAATATACTCATTATATAATTAACATATGCATGCTCAGGATTTCTCAATATGGTATCAAAGCCTCTCTAATAGTTAACAGAGAGCTGCACAAGAAAGTCTGCAGAAGGTCTTTGAAGCCATGTAGCAGTGTTGTTGAAGAAGGCAAGAGCAAAGATAAGCTTGTGCAAATTCTTTTGGAGTTTGCATTCTTACCATCATCCTTCTATTAGTTTGAATTTGAGAGAAGGTCATAGCTCCAAAAGCTTCAATTGATTGTTGTCCATCCTGCACATTGCAAGCTGTCTAAAATCTTAAAGAGAATCGTTGAAACTATCAGGAGCAGTTGTAATTGATCAAAAGATGAATTGCTGCTGCCTTGTTGCACCAGAATTCTAGTCATCATTGTTAAAATAATCCTCCACTTTGTTCTGGTCAATACTTGGTGTGTTGTTATGTGATATGCAGAAGTTCTAAATGCTAAACAATGCCACCAATCAGAGGGTTTATGTGTTAAGAATGTAGACATGAACTGTTGCTGGTTCGTGGAGAGGACTTTTTGCTGTGATGATCTACTGGTTTGGGACTAATTGGCTAAAGCCTTGTGTGTTATCAGCAGCTGATTTATTTGAAGACTTGGCAGCAAAAGATTATTACTTTGGCACAAATAAAGAAATCGTAATATCTTACATGAATGCTTAGCGGAACAAGGTATGTCTCTTATTTCATCCAAACTGTTTAGATTTGGTGAAAGGTCTCCATGTACACATAGAATCTTCTCATCTATTAGTGCAGCTACAAGAAAATAGTTGAAACAGTCATTACATCTGTGCTTACACTCATCATAGAAGTCATATATAAGATCGATTGAGGCACATTCATGATTGCCTCTCAAAAGGAAGTTCTCTGGGTATTTTATTTTGTAACAAAGCAGAAGGCATACTGTCTCTAGACTTTGCTTTCCACAAGTCACATAGTTCCCTAAGAATATGTAATTGGCTTGGCAGATTGTAGAGCCTTTCTTCCAGCTTGTCTACAGAACCCAACAACATCTCCAACAGCTTCTACAAGAGGAACAAAGGTATTATTATGTATTGGTTTTATAGAATCAATTATCCATATAATGGTGTCAATGTGTTAAAAGCTAAGTTACCGGTTCGGGTCCAGGTGCAGATATGCGTACGCCAGTATGGCAATTTTTTTCCTTGGGTATCTATATATATATCTATATATATATATATATATATATATATATATCACAAAATTTAAAATTATATAATATAAAATAATGATATTCATAATTGCCAATAAAAAAAATATACGTCTAAGTCAATGATATTCATAATTTTGTCACTTAAAGGTGAAATTATGTAAGCAAGCATTTTTTGTTTATAAAAATTTTCTAAAAATAACTTTTTTTTCTACTTTTTTTTGGGCAGCCCTTGGGCCCCCCTGCGTTCACTTAGGTTCGGCCCAAGTTGGCCCAAGGTCCCTCTTGGGCACAGCAGGACTCACAAGGAACCCGAGGTGACCAAGAGGGACCCTAGTAGGCGAACCAGCAACAAACCAAGACCCATACCAGACCCACACGGGTACGAGGGGCAAAAGTGAAGGACCCAGTAACTTAGGCTAAAAGTGTTATTGAAGGTGTATTATTGGTGGAACCTAACACCTTCAATCTTATTTTGACTAAGGGGGTACTTCTAATATGGAGAAAAACAACACATTGATTAAGAAGTTTGAAAGTAAAGACTTCCACACAATTGATCTTTATTGAGAAGGATACATGGGATGTAGTGAGCGGAACTACACCACAACCAATCAATGCTGATGGAATCAAAAAATAAACTACAAAGGATCAAAGACAGAAAACTTTGATTAGTCTTAGACAATAGATGCATACCTCCACCACATTGACTTCTCAAAAACCTCAAAGCAAGTACAGGATGCTAAGTGCTTTGTCTGAATCACAAGCATCAAGTGCAAAGATAGGACTAAAGCAAAAGTTATTCAGGCTAAAAATGATGGAAGGTGACAATGTTGTCCAGCATATCAATAAATTTTGTTCCTTGATATATCAACTAGCTGGGATAAAAGCAAATGTAGATGATAATGGTACAAAGGCCATTTTGTTGAATAGCATGCCTTCCAGCTATGGTAATATTGTGTTCACATTGAACAAAATAAATGTTACCCTAGAAGACATAATTACGACCTTGATTGATGAAGAAGCTAAGAAAAATGATTCAACTATAGAGTAAATTGCAATGCTTATCAAAAACAAGCTTAATCATTCCTTTAGATCCAATTATTCTACTTCAAAGGGATATCAATTTTGTAAGGACAAAATTGTGTGCCTCTATTGCAAGAAAAAGGGGCACATCATTATGAACAATATTCAATGTGCCAAGGATCTCCTCAACAGCAAGCTAAGTATAGATAAGGCATTGGTTGTGGAGAATGATGAAGAATGTTTCTGAATGTAGCTATTGAAGACCCTCCACATGACAACAGTGAGGAGGAATACATCTAAATAAAATCAATAGTTTGTATTTGTGATTGGATGTGTATGTCCCCAATCACAATTGTTAGTTGTTTGTGATTGGATGTATTTGTCCCCAATCACAATTGTCGGTTAATTATGTTTGAATGTATTTGTCCCCAATCATAATTGTTGTGAACAGAAATGCATGTCCCTGTTCATAACTGATGATATATTTGTCCCTGTCCTTGGTTCCATGGGTAGATGTGTTTGTCCCTATCCTTGGTTATAATCTAGTAATGTCAATCCTACTAAAGAAGCATAGTGAGATGAGTTCCACCATTGTTTATCACAAGTAAATGTGTATGTCCCTACTCATACCTTGTTTTTTTTATGAACTACTAAATGAGTTCATCAAGAGTTTTTAATCCATCTATTTCCATTTAGAGTGCGATGGAGTAAGAGTGGGTCTTGGAGTTATTCCACATGTGTGTGGATCAACCAATAGACAGATTGTGTAAGTTCCAATAATAGTTTGTTGTTTGACAATAAAAACAAATGTATGTTATGTGATAACAGATTTCACTATGTATATATACCCATAATCATATTAATATATGTGTGCTCAAGAATTCCCAAGACCTAATTTGTACTTATTTGTCATCTTCCTTATTTAATAATTTTATTAATTTTCTAGTTTTCGACTCATTTCCATCTTCTTCAAGTCTCTTTTGTAAACAAATTGTTATTCAACATCCAACATATGTTAGTTTGCATTTTAAAACTTTTAAGTGTCTACTACTCAAACTTTCTAATCATAAGCCGCGTATGAAATGTTGTTGTTTCTAGTCATCTATGATAGCCTTGCCTAATATTTGCTCTAGATTTAGCAATCTTTTGTTATTATCCTAGAGAGACTCGCCTTTCCCTTGCTTAATATTGATTAGTTAATTAATAATTTTGGGCATTCACATGCAATTTTTTATTTCTTTTGTGAACACCAGTTTTACTTTTTACCATATGTTATTTTCATCATCTCTTAATTGATCAAAACATTTAATCACATAATTTTGGGCATTCACATACCTTTTCTAAATTTCTTTTGTGAATGCCAGTTTTACTTTCTGCCTTATGTTCTTTTCATCATCTTTTAATTGATCAAACCATTTAATAACATAATCTTATGCTGTTCCTAGAAAATACTCCAATCTTACCTTATCATCTATATCTCATTTTCTTTCAAGTTATAATCCCAGTTTAGACAATGGCTCATTGGATCTCCATTAGGTTCACCACCAAACAGCGCTGGTTCAGGAATCAAAGAAAGTTTTGACTCCAATCTCTTCCATTATAATGGACTTTCGTTAAATTATATGAATTTTTGTTAGTTTTATGATCAAAAGTTAATAAGCAGATTTTAATTTAATTTCAAACAAATAGACCCAGCATATACCCTCGGAAAACCTTCCAACTTGAGGGAGAAAAACCCAACAACAATATATCACTTATATATTGAATAAGAATCAACAAGTCTCTTTACAATGAGGCCGATTACAGGGCCAAATATCAGCACCAAAACTAGATGCAATCTCAGATAATAATATCGCTTCTCCCTTGATAAATTCAATCTTCTTTTGAAGTCTTCAATCTGCTCTTGAATTAATTCACACTTCTTATGAAATCGCACTATGAATAGATAAATAATATGAATGATCAAATGAACAAAGAGCAACTTGAATATATACAAGAGGGAGAGGAGATCGTGTCCTTTCAAGGGGAAGAAGTCGGCCTCAAATGAAAAATCGTAACTCCTCAAAAGGTGGCGAATAAGAAGTCGGCCTCAAACAATAATTTTTTAACAATAATTAAATGTTATGTAATGTCCAAGGTGAAGCGCCTCTTCACCAAAAGTCGTCTCAATAAATTAAATAGCTGACAGGCTACATTTAATTTATTCTTTAATATGAATCGGGGTTGGAAGATGAGGCCCAACGCTGCTAACATCAACACTCCCTCTCAGCTAGGGAGGAATACTTCCAGCTATCCAATGTCATGGAGTCTCTCAACATGACACCCACAATGGCTACACCCATATGTGGAAAGAGCTCATCACGGAGTCACTCAACATAATATTGTCCATCATGGCTACTCCCATGTATGGAAAGAACATGTGCACAAGTGCCCATCACGGAGTCACTCAACGTGATGTCATCATCTCATCATGACGTCCACCATGGCTACTCCCAGAGGGTGGATAAACACAAGTACAAGGAAATCATCACGGAGTCTCTCAACGTGATGTTGTCATGGAGTCACTCAACATGACATCCACCATGGCTACTCCCAGAGGGTGGAACCAAGGGCTTTCACCTCAAATTTCTATCACAGAGAAAGATGCATTAACAAGGGCTTACACCTCAAATTTCTCTCACAGAGAAAGATGTATTAAACAAGGGCTTACACCTCAAATTTCTCTCACAGAGAAAAATGCATTAAAGCAAATCACAGAAGATGACTGATGCTGAGTCTCCCTCTCAGCTAGGGCTTCATTCTCCACAATTCCAAGTTTGTCTCGAAAGTACACAAACTTTACTCTGGAGAGAGGCTTGGTGAAAATATCAGCCGTTTGTTCATCAGTGCTAATGTACCTCAACTAGATGACTTTCCTCAATACCATATCTCTGATATAGTGGTATTTGATCTCAACATGTTTTGTTCTATCATGAAACACTAGATTGACAGAAAGCTTCACACAGCTTTGATTATCACAATGAATGACAGTTGGCTCCAATGATTGTCCAAATAATCCTGCAAGGAGCTTTTGAAGCTACACTACTTCTCGAGCTGCCACACAAGTTGCAATATACTCGGCCTCTGCGGTTCTTAGTGCCACCGAAGACTACTTCCTACTACACTAGGAGATCATCGCAGACCCCAAACTAAAGCAACATCCAAAGGTGCTCTTCCGATCAGCTACACACCCTACCCATTCAGAGTCAGAAAATCCTTGCAGCTTTAGGTTCACACTGGAAGAATATCTCAAGCCATACCCAATTGTGCCACGCAAGTATCTCAGGATATGTTTCGCTACAACTAGATGTATTTGCCTTGTCACACATGAACTGACTAAGTGCACTCACTGCATAGCAAATATCTGGTCTAGTATTGACTAGATACATCAATGATCCAATCAACTGCCTGTACATAGTAGGATCCACCAGATTAGAACTAGCTATAGACTCTTTTAGCTTCTGAAAATTGGTTTCCATAGGTGTAGACATGGATTTGCAATCCATCATACCAAATCTCTTCAAGATGTCTATTGTATACTTCCCTTGACTCAGAATGATCTCATTAGACCTTTGCCATACTTCTAAACCAAGGAAGTAATGCATGTATCTAAGATCCTTCATCTCAAATTCAGAAGCTAACTCCTTGCATTTGATAATGAGGTGTTCTTCTCCTGTAAGAAATGGATCATCAACATAGAGAACCAAGATCAATGCCTTACCATTAATTAGCTTGAA